>JAUESO010000200.1:0-129831 GCA_030914385.1 Drosophila antonietae
ATGAATCCAGCTGTATTTACTGCGAAAATACAATGGACGACGCAGAACACACTTTCTTTGACTGCAAAAGGTGGTCAGAAGAGAACCGCCTTGGCAGGCTCTGTCGGCGAAGTCAAAGTAGATACAATAATACAGAAAAATGTGCAGCAACATAGATGCCTGGAAAAAAAGTCTGTGACTTCGCCAAAAATGTTCTGCGGCGGAAGAAGTATGACCTGGACGGAGGAACAGAGAGGGTAACGCTCAGATAGAACATATTTGAGGGCACCACCTTGAAGGTTAATGCGAGATAGTTCCCGGTTCCAAGGTGGAATTTAGCCCTAGAAGAGGAGGTTTTTTTTAGTCGGTAAGCAGTCATGCAGTCCGACACACCAGCAGAGTCGGACCTGACTGACGATGCATAAAGCATTTTTACCTACCTATTTATATTCATTAATATTTTTATATTTATGTTAAAATGCTTTCTGTCATCTTTGCAATTACTACTAAGCTATTATATGCATATATTATGCAGTTGGCCACAACAAACTTCTTTGCCGATTTGCCACGCCCCCAGTGGGCATAGACGCATAATTTTTGCCCAGTTCTGAGAAAGGGCCGAGGCTAACATGACTGCAAAACTTGGTTGCTTACATTCCAAAAATGCGAAAATTACAGGGTATTTTTCGATATGCCACGCCCCCAAAGAGGCTGCAAAATTATTTTTTGGTCATCGATAGAAGAGAACATTAGTAACTCAACCATCCAATTTTCAAGCTTCTAGCTCTAAAACTGTAGGACACGCCCCCTGTGGGCGTAGATATATCTACCATAGCTTATTGATCTTGGGTTGTCAACCCGAGTATACATGCAAAATTTCAAGTCTCTAGTGTCAATAGTGTTCAAAATATAGCACAATTTGAAAAATCACTATATATCCAGGTCCGATTTGCCACACCCCCAATGTGCGTAGATATATAACTTTTTGATCGATCTTCTTAGAATCATAACATTAACTCACATGCAAAATTTCAGCGTTCTACTTTCAACGGTGTAGAAGATACGTTTTTCCCGATTTGCCACGCCCCCAATGGGCGTAAATATATCCGCCATAGCTTTTTGAACTTGGGTTCTCGAGTATACATTCCAAATTCCCGAGTATACATTCCAAATTGCAACTCTCTAGCTCATCATCTAGTATGATTACTTGCCTATGGGCGCAAGAGTTTTCCGATTTGCCACGCCCCTAGTGGGCGGATCGGGAACATTTTTACACTTTATAATTCGGGGGCATATATGAGTATATGTTAAAAATTTCAAGTCTCTAGTTCTAATAGCGCCGAAAAATATTGCGTTCATACGGACAGACGGGCGGACAGCAAGACGGACATTGCACAAACCCAATATACTCTTTTTCCCTTTGGGAACAGAGTATAAAAATCTCCACAGTGCAGAAATCTATTGCAGATGACTGCCACGCGAGTTAATAAAATACAGTCGCCGGCATAACTATTTTGACAAACAAAAATGTAGGCCAATAAGCTTATAACTTTTTTAATGCCAATAAAAAAATAAATAATATTTATGCTGAGAAAATATGAATATCTATTGTATTTTAAACCCAAAGTGGTTTGTTTTAATAAACATTAACAATACAAAAAAAATCATGAAATCAAAATGTACGGTGGCAAAAGTATTTTGACATATGAAAAAGAATGCAAAAGTTCACAATATTTTATGTTTCCACTTAATGTTTCTCAAAATTAATAAAAAATATATCCTCCCTTAGCACTAATGACTTTTTGGAGACGTCTAGGAACCGAATCAACCAATTTATGTATATAGTCCAACGAAATATCCTTCCAGAGGTCTCCAATCTCAGAAATAGTGTCCTCTCGTGTCCTTGTGAAATCTACACACCGCTGTCGCTTGATATAAGCCCATAGGTTTTCAATTATACTTATATCAGGACTCTGAGGTGGCCAATCTAGGACATTAAGTCCTATTTCACTTAAAAAATTTGAAATAAGTTTTGCCTTGTGGCATGGCGCGTTGTCTTGCTGGCTAATAATTGCTTCTCCGATTAGTTTATCCCCTGAGGGAAATTCATGATCATTAAGGACATCCAAATATTTGTTTTTGGTCATAGTTCCATCGATAGAAACTGAGTCTCCGATGCCATTATAGGAAACACATCCCCAAAACATTACTGACCCGCCACCATGGCTTACTCTTTCACTTGTTGGTATCCTTTTTTGGTGTGTTACTTTAGGCATTCTCACAAAAACTTTTTTTTTAGAGCAGTGGTAGTTAAATGAGCTTTCATCACTCCATAAGACTTGATGCCAAAATGACAGAGGCTTGTTAACATATTTTTTTGCAAACTCAAGCCGTTTTAGTTTATTCCTCGCACTGATTTGAGGGATAACTCTAGACACATATGTTCCGTAGTTTGCTTCCTGGAGGCGCCTGCGAATTGTCCTTTCGCTAATAATGATATTTGTTGTATAAGCAATCTCCTGGGAAACTGTTTTGGGCATATGTAAAGGATTTTTTTTTAAATGTCGAAGAATATAACGATCCATGACTTTATTTGTTTTGCGAGGTCTGCCACTCCGCGGCAGATTTTTGATGGTGTGGTATTTTTTAAATTTATTTTTTTGATAATAAACAGTTTGGCGAGAAACATTGTATAAGATACTGATATTTTCCACAGAAATACCAGCGTTATACTTCTCCACCATTTGATACTTCACAATGTCACTTAATTCTTTTTTTTTACTCATAACGAAGCAAAATAGAAAAGCAAAAACGATTTTTTACGTCTTAGAATAAATGATAGAACAACAAAAATCACGTGGGTTAGCTGTAAAGCCAGTAGCAGACTAATAATGACTAAATACTTCGAATGTCAAAATACTTTTGTCCATCTCTTATCAGCAAACGAAAGACAATAAAGCAAAAATTATGAAAACGCAAAGTGCAATTGAAAAAAGCCTTTGCATTCTGTTTTATGCTTATCTGCTTTATGCTTTGCTGTAAAAAAATAACCGTTTTATATTCGAGTTCTTCAAAGTAAAACGCAGAATAGAAGAACAAATTTTGTCAAAATAGTTATGCCGGCGACTGTATAACTCGAGATCTGCTGGACCAATTTTCATGGTTTTTGATTTGTTGGATTTGTCTCCGCCCCGGATAGCAGAATATATCTTAAAAATACTGAAAAATTTACGAATACCGCTATAAAAACCAAACTATATTAAACAGTAAATTGTATGATTTTTTATACTCTGAATTAAGTAGGCCTTGAATCGCACGATATCTGACTGTTCAAAATTTGGTTTATTCAGTTCGCTTTTGTACTAAGTAACTAAAGTAAGTAACTTCTAAAGTGATAAAATAAAAATAAAAAAACAATCAAAAAGAAAGAAAAACAAAATTCTTTTAAATTAAATTTATACGACGAATAAAAATAAAAAAGTAGATGTATTGTGCAAATTTTTATTCAACTTCAACTGTGTAAATTATGTGGATCGTGCAATTGAGGTTAAATTCACCAGTCTGTCCATAGTCCAAAATGCCGAAAAATGCACGACGTGCAAACATCGGCCGCCGCACTAGAAATGCAAGACAGTAACAAGTGTATTTACAGAATTTAAGCGAAGAAAGACTAAATACAATAAGAGGAAATGAAGATGTGACATAGCTTTGGCGTTAGCATCATCTGGAATTGCGGCGACTCTTCTAGATGGCGGTCGTACTGAACAGTCTGCACTTAAGTTCCCACTCAATTTAAACACAATTCAGTGCAATGGGAAAATTGTTGATGCAATGCAAGCTCATTGTTTGGGATGACTGCACAATGGCACATAAGAAAACACTTGAAGCAGTTAACTTCACACTGAAGGATCTTCAGCAAAATAAGAACATCTTTGGCAATTTGATGATATTGTTGGCAGGCGATTTCAGGCAGACGTTGCCAGTAATTCCCCGTGGAACCCCTGCAGATGAATTGAATGCTTGCCTGAAGGCATCACTTTTGTGGAATAACGTATAAACATTATCGCTAACCACTAATATGAGGGTTCAACTTAAAAATGATCAAAGTGCAGCACAATTTTCCAAACAATTGTTAGTTGTTGGCAATGGAAAACTCCCAGTTGAAGCGACAACTGGATTAATTGCTCTTACCAACGACTATTGCCGATTTGTAGACTCTCAATTAGCTCTTATTGAAAATGTTTTCCCAAACATTAGTGAGAATTATCAGAATTATGTTTGGTTTAGTCAACGAGCAATTCTCGCCGCAAAGAATAATGATGTACTCGCACTAAATTTCACCATTCAATAAAAAATCGATGGCGATTTGGTGACATACAAATCCGTTGATTCCATAACAAATCCCGATGATGTAGTAAATTATCCAAAGGAGTTTTTGAACTCTCTGGAGTTACCAGGATTTCCAGCACATAACTTACAACTAAAAGTTGGTTCAGTTATTATGATATTGCGTAAATTGAATCCACCGCGACTTTGAAACGATACTCGGCGTGCGATGAAAAGACTTATGCCGAATTTGATTGAGGCAACCATTATTAACGGAAAGTACGCAGGTGAAATGTATGTATTCCTCGAATTCCTATGATTCCGACTGATCTTCCGTTTGAATTCAAACGTTTGCAATTTCCGGTTCGCCTTGGATTCGCAATGACAATTAACAAGTCGCAAGGCCAATCGCTTAGTGTGTTTGCGGGATAAATTTGGAAAATTATTGTTTTTCACATGGCCAGCCATACATTGCGTGTTTACGAGTTGGGAAACCATCCTCTTTGTGGTTTACCAAAGAGCACTTCAATGAAAAGAATAATTTGCGGACACACTTCGATTCAGTATTAACTTTGGATTCACTTTCATTTTTATACTTTGTTCCCGAAGGGGAAAAAGTATATTGGGTTTGTGCAATGTCCGTCTTGCTGTCCGTCCGTCTGTCCGTCTGTCCGTATGAACGCAATATTTTTCGGCGCTATTAGAGCTAGAGACTTGAAATTTTAAACATATACTCATATATGTCCCCGAATTATAAGGTGTTAAAATTTTTTCGATCCGCCCACTAGGGGCGTGGCAAATCGGAAAACTCTTCCGCCCATAGTTAAGTTATCATACTAGATGATGAGCTAGAGAGTTGCAATTTGAAATGTAAACTCGGGGTGACAACCTAAGTTCAAAAAGCTATGGCGGATATATCTACGCCCATTGGGGGCGTGGCAAATCGGGAAATACGTATCTTCTACACCGTTAAAGCTAGAACGCTGAAATTTGCATGTGAGTTAATGTTATGATTCTAAGAAGATCGATCAAGAAGTTATATGTCTACGCCCATTGGGGGCGTGGCAAATCGGACCTGAATATATAGTGATTTTTCAAATTGTGCTATATTTTGAACACTATTGACACTAGAGACTTGAAATTTTGAATGTATACTCGGGTTGACAACCCAAGACTAATAAGCTATGGTAGATATATCTACGCCCACAGGGGGCGTGGCAAACCGCAAACGTTTATATCTCCTACAGTTTTAGAGCTAGAAGCTTCAAAATTGGATGGTTGAGTTACTAATGTTCTCCTCTATCGATGACCCAAAAATAATTTTTCAGCCTCTTTGGGGGCGTGGCATATCGAAAAATACCTTGTAATTTTCGCATTTTTGGAATGTAAGCAACCAAATTTTGCAGGCATCTTTCTAAGAACTGGCAAAAAATTATGCGTCTACGCCCACTGGGGGCGTGGCAAATCGGCAAAGAAGTTTGTTGTGGCCAACTGCATAATTCATGCATATAATAGCTTAGTAGCAATTGCTATGATAGCAGAAAGCATTTTAACATAAATATAATAATACTAATGAATTTAAAAAATAAAATTTATAAGTTTTCGATTAATAAATAAAAAGTTTCCAGCGGGATTCGAACCTAGGTCTTTTGAAAACAACATGTAATCTTTAGCTAAACCTAAATAAATTCACAGCTGATCAGCTGACCAGCTGATCAGCATCTTGTGACGACACAAAACAATACAATCGCAATTCTTGCAATATGTATACACTTTTGGATGTGTATACACGTACATATACATACATACATATTCGCCGGGTCAGCTAGTAAAAAAATAAATTAATAAAGAGGATTTTATTTTCCCCTTCTTACATATAAAACAAAGATCACAGAATAAATATTCATTTCTACTGTTAATTGTCGCTGGGTCAAATTCACCACAAAAAGCTAACACAAGAGTAGTTAGAGAGACTAAATTGAGAACCATTTACTACAAATGTCAAAAAGTAATTTAGTCAGCAAAACTAAATCAAGGTTAAGGCTCAGAAGTAGCGTTAGCCTACCATAAATTCCTAACAAACATCTAGATATCATTCATATAGATACTTATACAATCAACAAGAACTATAATTTGACGGTTATTTGATTTGACCGTTAGTGAGTAGAAACGCCGTTAGCATCATCACGGACTATATTCAAAGACTTCTTAGAACAGTATAACGTGGAGGACCACATTACTTCCTTCCATCAAGCAGCAACTCGATAGTTGAAAGATTACATTCAACGCTCAAAGAAATCTATAGAATAATCTTTAATAAAAGGACTGGACTAAAACTAACACAAGACCAGCACGAAATTGTAGACGAAACCATAATAACATATAATAACGCTATCCATTCTAGTACTAAATTAACTCCGTGCGAACTATATACTATATACATATTTTTGATAAAACAATTAAATTTAACAACGGACATGACTATGTAATAAATTAAGCTAAACGAATTTCGTAGTATCCTCAACCCTGAAGTAAAACAACACATGGAAAGCTTGACTTGTAAACGTACAGAAAAACTAAACGAATCCAGGGTGAGGGGATCTGCTCCCTCACTGCATCTCCGGGCGACTTGATTATTAGGAAGGAAAATAGAAGAAAGAAAATAACATCTTGTTTTAGCAAACATAAAGTTATTCTAGATAACGTCAGAAACTTCATAAACAAAAAGTAAGGAAAATCATAAAACAAACACCCAATACCAGAATTCATACTAATTAAATAAAACCTACCTACATTGCACCAATTACAAGCTGGGGATAGATTGCGAACAAAACAATTTTCAACTACTTCAATACATAAATCAAGTAAATTATAATATCGAAGTTAAGCGCACACACACTACGAGAGTAGCGATATGTGCACTGAGTTATATTCTCGCGTAGACAAATACACTTGGATTCAATGAAATAATATATTCAATATAATTTTGTATAATTTAGGCACAATAGATCTAAACTCTGTCTTGTCTGAATATAAACTAAATAGAATCAGCTTCGTACGTTGTATTCTGCTCTCATGTCTGATAGGAGAATCCAGCCTACTACGTATCCTGAACTTCCTCCTTAACTCCTTCCCGTTGAAAAATCTGCGTCCCGCAGATCAGGGTGCATTTGCTCAGATAGCGAGCGTCTTGAAAATAGTCATCAAGATTCCCTAGTTGGATCCAATATTTATTGTGGCGGCGTTATGATTAAATTGTGGCGGAATTCGAAGACTGTCTTTTGAGGTAGGTAAAAAATGCTATATGCACCGTCAGTCAGGTCATCACTCTGGCTGGTGTGTCGGACTGCGTGACCGCTTACCGACTAAAAAAACCTCCTCTTCTAGGGCTCAAGATCCACCTTCGAACCAGGACCTATTAACCTTCAAGGTGGAGCCCCATGGTGTGCTGTAAACGAGCGT
The DNA here is from genome assembly GCA_030914385.1 of Drosophila antonietae. Taxonomy (NCBI): domain Eukaryota; kingdom Metazoa; phylum Arthropoda; class Insecta; order Diptera; family Drosophilidae; genus Drosophila; species Drosophila antonietae. Next base: position 7,768 of record JAUESO010000200.1, read on the forward strand.
TGCCCTCTGTGTGTCTGCGTCCAGGTCATACTTCTTCCGCCGCAGAAAATTTTTGGCGAAGTCACAAACTTTTTTCCAAGCTCCTGTAGTCTATATGTAGTAAACGGTTTCAGGACCTTCTTGCTGATCAGTTTCAGGTGTAACTTCAGTGTCCATTTGGTAAAGACGCTTTACTTTTGAGACCACTTTAGATGTATCGTTCTTATTCCTTTTGCCGACTCCTCCACTATCAAGATTCAGACGGTAAGACTGACCAGAACGATTTATCTCCATTTTAATGGGTAATCTTGTATAATTCGTTGGAAGACCGACTTGTGGATATCCAACCGTGAACATAGGTATAGGTTGTTGATATAATGTAATCCGTTATCAAGCATATTGGTTTCCAGTATCAAGCACAATAAAGGCTTCTAATGTTATTGTTGCATGGAGTAGCATAATGAGATTAATAGATTCCAAGTTGGTTCGCATTCATCCTTTATATAAAAATTCCATTTCCAAATTAATTAAAACAATCCGATTCCATGGGTTCGTCCAATATATTTCTTTGTGTCGAATTTCATCCAAGCATCCAAACGCACGATTTTCTCTCCGATGTCTTCGAAATACTTCTTGGCAGCCAAATATCTTCTGACAAGTATACCACGTGTGCCCAAATGTATAATATTCTTTTACGAATTATTTAGATTTTTTGTATCAGGATGGGATTGTGAAGAAATATTTAACCTTGGGATTTAAAGTTAATTTTCGTGTTTTATTTTCTTTTCTTATCTTTACTCATAACCTTGTTTTTAATTGACATTACATCTCCCTCTTTATAGTTGATAAGTAGAGTCCTTGTCCTATTTCTTCTACTATTTTATAATTCTTGTTTGTATTTCAACAGCCCCCTCAAATATCTTGTACTTTCTGTTGAAATTTGACAACCCTTGAAAATTCCTCTAGACGTTCTGTTAAAAAATATGTCTGATGGTTTTTGGTTGATAATCAAATGTAAGTAGGTGTTTTATCTGTTTACCGAGATATTAACTAATTCTTCTGTAAAGTAATTCGGAAGCTATTGTTTTAAACATCTGAATATTTCTAAGAAGGTTGAGTGGAATCTTTCTATCTGTGCAGTATTTAAATACTTCGGATATTGTTTTAGTCAACTGAAAGGATAAAGATGGAATCTCTATTCTTCCATTTTCTTTTTTTTTATACTTTGTTCCCGAAGGGGAAAAAGTATATTGGGTTTGTGCAATGTCCGTCTTGCTGTCCGTCCGTCTGTCCGTATGAACGCAATATTTTTCGGCGCTATTAGAACTAGAGACTTGAAATTTTAAACATATACTCATGTATGTCCCCAAATTATAAAGTGTTAAAACTTTCCCGATCCGCCCACTAGGGGCGTGGCAAATCGGAAAACTCTTCCGCCCATAGTCAAGTTATCATACTAGATGATGAGCTAGAGAGTTGCAAATTGAAATGTATACTCGGGGTGACAACCCAAGTTCAAAAAGCTATGGCGGATATATCTACGCCCATTGGGGGCGTGGCAAATCGGGAAATACGTATCTTCTACACCGTTAAAGCTAGAACGCTGAAATTTTGCATGTGAGTTAATGTTATGATTCTAAGAAGATCGATCAAAAAGTTATATGTCTACGCTCATTGGGGGCGTGGCAAATCGGACCTGAATATATAGTGATTTTTCAAATTGTGCTATATTTTGAACACTATTGACACTAGAGACTTGAAATTTTGCATGTATACTCGGGTTGACAACCCAAGACTAATAAGCTATGGTAGATATATCTACGCCCACAGGGGGCAAACCGCAAAAGTTTATGTCTCCTACAGTTTTAGAGCTAGAAGCTTGAAAATTGGATGGTTGAGTTACTAATGTTCTCCTCTATCGATGACCCAAAAATAATTTTTCAGCCTCTTTGGGGGCGTGGCATATCGAAAAATACCCAGTAATTTTCGCATTTTTGGAATGTAAGCAACCAAATATTGCAGTCATGTTAGCCTCGGCCCTTTCTAAGAACTGGCAAAAAGTTATGAGTCTACGGCCACTGGGGGCGTGGCAAATCGGCAAAGAAATTTGTTGTGGCCAACTGCATAATTCATGCATATAATAGCTTAGTAGCAATTGCTATGATGGCAGAAAGCATTTTAACATAAATATAATAATATTAATGAATTTAAAAAATAAAATTCATAAGTTTTTGATTAATAAATAAAAAGTTTCCAGCGGGATTCGAACCTGGGTCTTTTGAAAACAACATGTAATCGTTAGCTAAACCTAAATAAATTCACAGCTGATCAGCTGGTCAGCTGATCAGCATCTTGTGACGACACAAAACAATACAATCGCAATTCTTGCAATATGTATACACTTTTGGATGTGTATACACAAATACAAACATCTGTGTACATACATACATACATACATATATGCATGCATAGAAAAACTGCTTGCCAAGCAAGCAGCGTGGCAAATCGTAAAAGTTGTTTTAGTTTTAGCTTAAATGCACAATTCATATGCGTATGTTTATAAATGATTATCAATTGGCAGCAAGCATTTTATAATAAATATACAAATATAAAAAAATTAAAAAATAATAATTTTTGAAAAAAAAAAAGGTTTTTTGCGGGATTCGAACCCACGCACCCAAGTAAAGCTTGCATAGCGCTTACCATCAGCGCCACTGACCTAATATGATCTGTGTTAACTAAAACCAAATAAGGCATTGCTAGAGCGTCTCTGACAAAACTAAAGTAACGATCGAAAAATTCCCAATTGAGTCACAATTCTTAGAATATTCTGGCATGCAAACTTTTGTATGTATACCTAGAAAATTGTGTATACTCAATGGCATTGGCATAAGGCATTGCTAGAGCGTCTCTGACAAAACTAAAGTAACGATCGGAAAATTCCCAATTGAGTCACAATTCTTAGAATATTCTGGCATGCAAACTTTTGTATGTATACCTAGAAAATTGTGTATACTCGTATAGTGTGTGCATGTGTAAATCTGTATGTATGTGTAGGGAAAACGTTTGTTGCTTGCCATGTACGTTTGCTAATTGCCGAAATATTTCGTTAATTAAATGTTTATTAAATAAATAAGATGCACCTATGGGAACAAAGTATATCGCTGTTAGTTGCGCCTAACTGCAACGTTCTTACTTGTTTTTTTAATGTTAGTGTGATTGTGTAATTTAATAAACTATTATTGTTATAGATTCCTTTATTGCGTCCTAAGAATTGAATAATGCTTCTCTCACCCGATCCTTGTATGTGTGTTTAATAAACTTGAAATTCGTTTTAAGGCAGCTGTTCATTTCTTCCTGTGGAGAAAAAATTAGTAAACGTTTTCACAGAGTTGTAATGTGTACAAAAATTTTTAATATAAATTGTGATTTTAATAATTCTCATTATTTTGACTATTATTATTATTATTTCACTACTATTATTTTTGTTAAATTATTATTTTTATACCCTGAACCCATTGAAAATGGGATTTCAGGGTATAATGGTTTTGTGAAAATGTATGTAACAGGCAGAAGGAGACGTCGCAGACCCCATAAAGTATATATATTCTTGATCAGCATCGAAAAATAAGTTGATCTAGCCCTGTCCGTCTATCCGTCTGTCTGTCCGTCTGTATGAACGTCGAGATTTCGGAAACTACAGAAGCTAGAGAGCTGAAATTACATGAATACTCGTATGTTAGCTACGCAGTACGAGTTTGTTTTGTTTTTTCGATAACTCATCACATTTCCAAATTATCGATAAAAAATCGAAAATTCGTTTACATTTTTTTGGTTTTTTGGGCGTAACTTCTACACCGTTTTAGCAAGAGACTATAAATTAATATATTTAGATAGATATTATGAATACGCAGATTATGTAAGTTTCATACTAGAGACTTGCAATTTGGCAAATAGGTACATTTAGATGCTCTTAATATATTCCGAAAGTTTCATGAAGATCGTCCTTCTAGAAATGGAGTTATAAGCGTCCAAAGTTCAGCCCAGCCCACCCCCAAGCCACGGCAGCAACTGCGCAGTTAGCAGAGCGCGCGCTCATAAGTGCGTAAATAAGAAGAGTATCACTTTTTTGCAGGGTTCAGGGGATCTCGTAGTCGAGCAGTCTCGGCTAGAGCCTTCTTACTTGTTTATTATATTATTATTCGACTTATTTAGTTATATGTTTGTTTCCGATTCTCCGGTAAACGATTTTATTTGTTCATATGGCTAGGGAAGCCCCCAGGTTCCTCTTTGGTATAAGACCTACTAAGGTTAAGGTTGTTCCACAGTCATCTGGGAAGACTCATTTGGGCAATTCTTTTCCTATTATTTTATCTTTATATTATTTAGTTATATATTGCACAACTGAAACAAAACGACAACCAATGCCTAGGTTGGGAAGTCCTTATTTATCCTCTTTAGTTCTAGAAGAACCTACTAGGGGGAGGATGATTCCACGATCGAATGCATACGCTCAAGGAACACTTGACATGATACAGAGGTACCACCATTTTACCTGCTAACTTTTATGTTACTTTATAATATTTGTGACAACACATGCCAACAAATTTCTTTTTGTTATTGAATTGGCTTACGGCACGGATTTGAACCGAGATACTTGCATACGCTCAAGGAACGCTTGACATGATGACAGAGGTACCACCATTTTACCTGCAATTATGTTATTACTTATCACTTACGTTATGTTATCGTGGCAAGTCTTTGAACCTTGATACTTTGGAAATCACTGAGGTACCACCGTTTAGCCAACAATTGTTCATCGCAAGAATGAACAATTTATTTGTTATGGTTTTTATTGAATGATCACTTATTTAGTTATTTTTGCGCCATCTTTTACTTTCAATAATGTGAAGAATGTGGGTCCCTGCTCGGGCGCCAGTTACGAGAGTAGCGATATGTGCACTGAGTTATATTCTCGCGTAGACAAATGCACTTGGATTCAATGAAATAATATATTTAATATAATTTTGTATAATTTAGGAACAATAGATTTAAACCCTGTCTCGTCTGAATATAAACTAAATAGAATCAGCTCCGTGCGTTGTTTTCTGCTCTCATGTCTGATAGGAGAATCCAGCCTACTACGTATCCTGAACTTCCTCCTTAACTTCGATATTTTGTTCAACCACTTGAATAATATAGCAGAAAACTTACTAAACTTACTTACTTACCAAATTAAAAATAATTCCAAAACACATTCTAGATACGACAGAAATAAACAAAATCAACCAAAACTAAACGTAAATATTAAGCTAGACCATGAACTATACAATGTGCTCTTACTAGAATCAACAGCTACAAAGAAAACAATCGTATTTAAAATTAGAATCCCTATTTTTTCCTAATTCCCTAATTCCACTATCATTTAACAAAACCAAGGTTATAATACTTCCACAATACATTGTTAAAAATAAATTACAAATTTTAACTTTAAGCTCACCCTGTATAAAATTAAGTAACCTAAGTATTTGCGAAAACCCGATGCCACCATCAAACAACAACTGCCTGTCCAACCTGTTCAACAACAGTAGAGCAACTTGCGAAATTACTCATGTGGGACAGCAACCTCGTAGTTCTGTACCCATAAAGGGACTACTATAAAATAGTCGACACATTTAAGATCGATCTGCCACATAGATCTTCAAGAGAAACCACATTGTCTTCACGCCTAACGACCTCTCTACTGTTGTCACTCAGGGCCAACCTTCGTTAGCTTTGCCCTCCTTATGGCCATCGTTCCAAGTTAAGGGGGGGAGGAGTTATCGGTCGCCGTAATCCCCTACCCCCACCTTAACCACTCCGGCTGGGTAAGGCAACCCAGACAAAGTTTATTGTCGGATAAATATTTATTAAAGGATTCTTTAATGAGTTGAGAAAAATGTCATCTGTTGTGAGTACTACAACTACTTTGCGTGGTTTTAAAATTAGTTTCAGTATTTTGGTTACTTCTGTTAAGTTGTATGTTTGTCGGGTTATTGTCTGCCTTAGCTTGTTTTTGAAAGTTGTCATTGAAGTGATGTTAGGATGTTGTCCAGTTTTTATAATGACGTTCTTTGTATGTATACTTCTGTCGACCTGGTCTTGGTTATTGTCTTTCTGATTTAGGTGTACTATTATTCTGCCAACGACATTTTTTGGTATATAACGTCAAAATCGAATTCGTTAATGCGAAGCTTCCAACGAACTTTGAGTTAGGGTCTTTAAAGTTCATAAGCCAATTGGATTTGATGGAATCCGCTGGCCAAGTGTAGTGTTGTGAAATAAGATGCCTTACCAACAATATCTAAAATTTCACCAATTTTTGGCATTGGGTATCTATCAGAAATTGTTTTTATACCCTGAACCCATTGAAAATGGGAATTCAGGGTATAATGGTTTTGTGAAAATGTATGTAACAGGCAGAAGGAGACGTCGCAGACCCCATAAAGTATATATATTCTTGATCAGCATAAAAAAATAAGTTGATCTAGCCCTGTCCGTCTGTCCGTCCGTCCGTCCGTCCGTATGAACGTCGAGATTTCGGAAACTACAAAAGCTAGAGAGCTGAAATGTTACATGAACACTCGCATGTTACCTACGCAATACGAGTTTATTTTGTTTTTTCGATAACTCGTCCCATTTCAAATTATCGATAAAAAAATCGAAAATTCGTTTACATTTTTTAGGGTTTTTTGAGTATAACTTCTACACCGTTTTAGCTAGAGACTTCAACTTTATATATTTAGATAGATATTATGGATACGCAGATTTTGTAGTTTTCAGAGTTTAGATACCACGCCCCCTTCGCCCCCAATTTGAAAAAAACGCATTTCAAATACTAGAGATTTGCAATTTGGCACATAGGTAGATTTATATCCTCTTGATCTACTCTGAAAATTTCATGAAGATCGTCCATTTAGAAATGGAGTTATAGGCGTCCAAAGCCCAACCCACCCCCAAGCCACGGCAGCAACTGCGCAGTTAGCAGAGCGCGCGCCTCTGAGTGCTTAAAGAAGAAGAGTGTCAGTTTTTTGCAGGGTTCAGGGGATTTCGTAGTCGAGCAGTCTCGACTAGAGCCTTCTTACTTGTTTCGTTAAGCTTTCTGGAATCAATAACGAGTCGCCATTTCTGTTGTACCTCTTTCTCTGTTTTATTTGGAACAACCCATACGGGTGCGCTCCAAGGCGAAAATCTATTTCTGATTATTTTTTTATCAAGAAGTTCAGAAATTTGTTTCTTGTTTATGAATAAATGCCGTACGACAAGACTTAACGTGGATTGGAAGGTTAGTTGGGTCTCTTCTTTATAAAATATGTCTGAAAATTCTGAGCAAATTTGGATGAGCTGTGATTTCTCCTCTTTATTTCGGTTTGCCGTACTCAGAATGTTGTGTTTAGACTGTGTAAGGCTTTCGAGGGTGGGTGCATTCACGAGGTTGTGAAGTTGGATGAACTCGTTGTTGTTGAAAGGTTGTGTGGGTAAAGGATCTTTGATGCAATCAACTTGATCGTCGAATGATTCGTTGACCAATTCGAGGTTTGCAACACCTTTGGTGGCGGTGAACAGTCCACTAGAAATTGTAAGGTGTTTTCCTAGTGTTGCTCTTGGTAAATAGAAGTCGCCGTCTGGCGTTTGGACTGGCAAAGGTTATAATGTCTTGCTAGAGCTACAAATTTTCTGGACGTGAACGGTACTGTCGACTTTCGTGAGGATGGGTAAAGTCACAAGAGGGGTTACTAGCTGTCGTGTTTGTAAGTCAATTTTTGCATTTAGCTTTGTTAGTATGTCCATACCTAGAAGGCCGTCAAAGAGGTGTGGAATTTGAAAATGAATAGTTGTATGTTTGTTGCCTCGTTGAATTCTTTGAATAGAGGGATGTTTGTAGAGTTGGTAATTTCATGACTGCTAAGAACGGTATTTATTCTAATAGGTAAGTTCAATATTGTCATCTTGTCTAGCGTTATTAGGTTTGGTTCAACAAAAGAGTTTGTTGATCGAGTATCTATCAGGAATTTCAATGGTGTAATATTAAACGAAGTTATTATTATGTATGGTAGATATCCTTCGTATTTATGTTGAGTCAAATGTTTTTCGGGGGCGGAGAGGCGGTTGTACGAAAATTTGTGGAATCGTTGATGTTGCATGAATTAAGGTCTTGCGTTTCTATATTGTTTAAATGTCTCTGTTCATTGTTTCTAAAAGGGTTTTGAGGTTGGTTTTTGGCCTTTCCTTATTTTGCGTTGCAAAAATCATAACTTTTGAACCAAGTAAAATATTTTAAATATTTAAAAGGCATTCGACAGGGAATACAGGGTGATGTGATAACAGGGTGCTTCACAGTTATAGGTCTAACATGAGAAATGTGAGCTTCGGCTAAAATGACTGGTTTTTCTATGAAAAAACAATTTTTTTTTTCAATAAATTATTTGTATTATTTTCAGAGAGTATGTTTAAATAAATAAAAATATATTTAAAAACAAACTTTTTTAAATTTATTATTTAGTTTTCCTTAAAGTTGTCATCCGTAGAAGGCGGGGCAATATCTAATAAGCTTAAAGTTTCTGCACAATAATTATTAATTAATCAGGTTCCTGTTTTCTTCCATTCCAAAAAATGCTTACAAAACACAGCATTAGGTAGACAAAACAAATAAATAATGCAAATTGCCTGCAACCATTTTACAACAAGTAAGAACGTTGCAGTTAGGCGCAACTAACTGCGATATACTGCGATAAACATTTAATTAATGAAATATTTCGGCAATTAGAAAACGTACATGACAAGCAACAAACGTTTTTCCTACACATACATACAGATTTACACATGCACACACTATACGAGTATACACACAATTTTCTATGTATGCATACAAAAGTTTGCATGCCAGAATATTCTAAGAATTGTGACTGAATTGGGAATTTTTGATCGTTACTTTAGTTTTGTCAAAAGGCGCTCTAGCAATGTCTTATTTGGTTTTAGTTAACGAAGCGCAGGTCAGGGCAGTGGCGCTGGTGGTAAGCGCTATGCAAGTTATACTTAGGTGCGTGGGTTCGAATCCCGCAGAAAACTTTTTTTTTCAAAAATTATTTTATTTTTTTTTTTTCATTTTTTTTATATTTGTATATTTATTATAAAATGCTTGCTGCCAATTGATGATAATTTATAAACATACGCATATGAATTGTGCATTTAAGCAAAAACTAAAACAACTTTTCCGATTTGCCACGCTGTGTGGCAAGCAGTTTTTCTATGCACGCATATATGTATGTATGTGTACACAGATGTTTGTAAGTGTATACACATCCAAGTGTATACACATCAGCTGACCAGCTGATCAGCTGTGAATTTATTTAGGTTTAGTTAACGATTACATGTTGTTTTCAAAAGACCTAGGTTCGAATCCCGCTGGAAACTTTTTATTTATTAATCAAAAACTTATCAATTTTATTTTTTAAATTCATTAATATTATTATATTTATGTTAAAATACATTTTGCCATCTTAGCAATTGCTACTAAGCTATTATATGCATGAATTATGCAGTTGGCCACAACAAATTTCTTTGCCGATTTGCCACGCCCCCAGTGGCCGTAGACTCATAACTTTTTGCCAGTTCTTAGAAAGGGCCGAGGCTAACATGACTGCAATATTTGGTTGCTTACATTCCAAAAATGCGAAAATTACTGGGTATTTTTCGATATGCCACGCCCCCAAAGAGGCTGAAAAATTATTTTTGGGTCATCGATAGAGGAGGACATTAGTAACTCGACCATCCAATTTTCAAGCTTCTAGCTCTAAAACTGTAGGAGATATAAACTTTTGCGGTTTGTATAAACTTTTACGCCCCCTGTGGGCGTAGATATATCTACCATAGCTTATTGGTCTTGGGTTGTCAACCCGAGTGTACATGCAAAATTTCAAGTTAATAGTGTCAATAGTGTTCAAAATATAGCACAATTTGAAAAATCACTATATATTCAGGTCCGATTTGCCACGCCCCCAATGGACGTAGACATATAACTTTTTGATCGATCTTCTTAGAATCATAACATTAACTCACATGCAATTTCAGCCTTCTAGCTTTAACGGTGTAGAAGATACGTATTTCCCGATTTGCCACGCCCCCAATGGGCGTAGATATATCCGCCATAGCTTTTTGATCCCCCTAGTGGGCGGATCGGGAAAATTTTTACACTTTATAATTCGGGAACATATATGAGTATATGTTTAAAATTTCAAGTCTCTAGCTGTAATAGCGCCGAAAAATATTGCGTTCATACGGACAGACGGACGGACAGCAAGACGGACATTGCACAAACCCAATATACTTTTTCCCCTTCGGGAACAAAGTATAAAAAACCCAAACCCTTTCCACACCGTTTTGCCGCCGGCAATTCTACCTATTGCATGGCAGCGACACGCAACGACACCCTTTTTTGAGCATTTCGTGCGTTTTTCTGCCTGTTTTTTATAGTTTTTTGGCATAGAAACCCGGAGGGGCGGGTAGGGGCAGGCAAAGTTTTATTAATATGAAAGAGAACATCTTCCTTAACACGTGTGTATAAATCGCTGCCTGGGACTCAGAAGATGCAGTCCATCAAAGATGAAAAATTGTGTAAAATTAAGAGGTTAACTAAATTTAACTTAGCTCTTTAATGACAAATCGTAACAACATAATTTTTTCTTTATATTACTAGAAATTAATTAATCTTTAAATCGCAACATGTAAGCAATTGGTGCTGTATTTGTCTTGCAACTCGATTCACAGGTTGACCATTTTTCACAAAAATGCGCTGTTGTGCAAAACTTTGCAAGTTTACCCAACTTTGAAGGGGCATAACTACCCTTAAAATTAGTCGAATTTCAAAAATCTTTTGGATACTGTCCCTTTGGACAATTTCCAATCATATGAGATAAACCTTTTGAAAATCGCTTTTCATCACTTTTCTGATTTTTGCCACGCGACGGCGGCAGAGGCCCCACTGTGCGTCGGTTGTCTGTATTATATGGGATATGGTTGTTATTGTGTTGTCTATTGTGACCTGATTTTTTGTTGTAGTGGCTGTAATTGTTACACCTTTGGTTGTTATAATTATAGTTTCTGCGTCCGTCGGTGTATTTGACTATTGATTTGACTATTTCGTATGCCCGTTCTAAAGTAGTGGGGTTTCTAGCCCTGATAACCGATCTGAGAGGATCGCGTAGTCCCATAACGAATGCATTAAGGGCAACGTCGTTGTACAGGCGTTTCTTTATAGCTCTGGGCTTTCGGTACTGTTTCTGAGCAAAGAGTAAAGTTGCTCCCTAATTTTGGATATGCCGAAGAAAAGTTGCCCAAAGATAGGCCATCTTGGAGGGTCTGCATTTCCATAAGTAAGGTGGCTTCGGGTTTTTTGTTGCCATACAGCCTATACAAATTTTCCTTGATGTTATCCCAAACTAGGCTGGTGTTAGCTAGTGTCAATCCCTCGTCAGCTCTTCCGAATAGCTCTGAGCACAAGTTGTTGATAAGGTGTTTGGTCCGTGCCCCTGATTAACATAATAATTTCCTCGACGTTCGTAATAAATTTGTCCAATGTTGTTGGTGTTCCGTCAAATGTTGGCAGTTCTTTTACAAAGGCTAAAATGCCGATCGGAGTGAGTATTGTGTGAGATATTTGTGGTAGCACTAAAAGTTGGGGTCAGTGGGACCGAGGATCTGCCCTTGTCCATTCTTGTTTGTCAGGTTTGGATTGTTTCTTGCTGGTGGGTTATCTCAACTATTTCTTCTTCTTGTTCGGCTACTAGCGGAAGATTTTGGCTATAAAGTCCTGACCTAGTCTTCCCATAGTATTTGGGAGAATCTTTGGCATTGAGTGTTGAATTTTGTAGGGTTGTTCAAAGTATATCAAAAGATCGATATATATATATTTTTTTGTAAAAAAAAAATATATTTATATCAGAATATTCTTTTCCCAAAATATCGAATATTTTTATACCCTGAGCCTATTGAAAATGGGAAATCAGGGTATAATGGTTTTGTTGAATGTATGTAACAGGCAGAAGGAGGCGTGGCAGACCCCATAAAGTAGATATATTCTTGATCAGGGTGACGAGAAAAGTTTATATTCCCATGTCCGTCTGTCCGTATGTTTGAACGCGTCGATTTCCGAAGATACAAAAGCTAGAGAGTTCATTCTTATTGTGTTAGGTCCGTATATTGCACGCGCAGTACGAGTTTGTTTCAGAAATTCGATAGCTTGTATATTTCCAGAGTTATCGATAAACTGATATATCGAGAATCAGTTATAAAATTCTATTTAATTCATCTTTAGAGATAGAGTCTACAAGTCTTCGGCATATATATAGATACTAATTTAATACAATTTCGGTTTTTGTCAGATTTTGTATTCTACAGTTCCCCCACCCCCATATGTGTAAAAAATGAATTTCAAATACTAGATACATGCAATTTGGTTTAGCATATAGATATGAATTTCATATTCATAATCTGAAGAGATGAATACGATTGTCCGTCTAGAAACAGAATTATTAATCATCAAACTTTTCGCAGTAAAACCCATGTGGCACAACAACAAAGGCAGAGAGACAGCAAGCCGCCTGCAATGCTTACACACATACGCCTGTACAAGCATAGATCAGAGTGTGTGTGCGCTCGTGTTTTTGCATGTATAGTTTCTTACGCGTGGAGAATCGAAACGAAGCATTCTTGGAATATTCCTCGTTCGAAGAAGGGCTCAGGGGATTTCGTAGTCGAGCAGTCTCGACTTCAGCTTTCTTACTTGTTAATTTTGATGCTTGGTGCAGCTGGTGATTTAGCTACTTGCATTATTTTACATTTTGCTTTAGTGCTTCTATTTTTTGGCGCTCTCCCCACTTCACTCTTAATACGTTTGTTAGTGTGAGTGCTTGCAATTTTGGTCTTGCTTACTATTGTTGTTTCATTTCCCTCTCTTATTATACCCTGAACCCATTGAAAATGGGAATTCAGGGTATAATGGTTTTGTGAAAAATGTATTTAACAGGCAGAAGGAGACGTCGCAGACCCCATAAAGTATATATATTCTTGATCAGGGTGACGAGAAAAGTTGATATAGCCATGTCAGCTCTCTAGCTTTTGTAGTTTCCGAAATCTCGACGTTCATACGGACGGACGGACGGACGGACAGACGGACATGGCTATATCAACTTTTCTCGTCACCCTGATCAAGAATATATATACTTTATAGGGCCTGCGACGTCTCCTTCTGCCTGTTACATACATTTCACAAAACCATTATACCCTGAATTCCCATTTTCAATGGGCTCAGGGTATAATAAAGAGATCAATAAATCTGGCTGGCGTCGCGTTAGATAACCAAACTGATAACGAACAGTGCGAAGAAGTAATCTGCAACAAAACCAAAATTCACGTTCCTCCTATTACGGTGCTTAAAATTAGCGCTGAACAGCTACATGATATTTGCAAATTACTGAATGTCAAAGACTACTCAATTAGAAAAATTTCTATTGGAGTTAAATTACACTGCGAAGAAGAGGTGGATTTTGCCAATGTCTGCACCCATCTGCAAAGCTCTAAACATGAGTTTTTCTCCTTTGCAAAAAAACACAATAAACCATACAAAGCGGTGCTTACGGGACTTAACGACACTCCGGCTGATGAGGTTAGAAACAAGCTTACCCAAATGGGACTTCATTGTACAGATGTCAAGTTTATCCAAAGGAAACGAGCCAACAATAGTATTTTCTCGCTGTACATAGTTTACTTTGTCAACAAATCTACAAGTTTAAACGAGCTGAAGAAAAACTTCTCTGTCATTGACCATATCAGAGTCAAATGGGACTACCAAAGACGCAGGCCAAACACCGTGACTCAGTGCTATAACTGCCAGATGTTCGGGCACGGATCGTTCTATTGTAGTGTAAAACCATACTGTATGAATTGCGCAGGAAACCATAAAACTATTGAGTGTCCAGAAAAATTACCTGTTAAGTGTGCAAATTGTCACGGCTCTCATAAGTCTAATTCAATGGAGTGCCCAGGCAGAATAAACTATATGAAAGCAAGGGATAGCGGCGTCACCAAAGCACGGGTAGTCAGAACATCATCACAGTCACCACAGATAAACTGCGTTAAAACTTTTCCAACTCTTAATGGACAGATATCTGAGCCATTAAAGACAACCTAGACCAGGCAGCCACAGATAAGTAGTGATCTCTTTTCGCTAGACGAGTTAAAAAGTCTTACTTTTGAGCTCATTAGTAATCTCAGAAATTCTAAATCCAAGACTGACCAGTTTGAGGTAATAACCTCACTTGCCTTCAAGTTTCTTTCTTAATGATAGACAAAGTAAAGATCATTGCGTGGAATGCCAGGGGCAATCAAAACAACAAAGAAGAATTTTGTCACTTCCTGTTTGACAGCGACATTGACATCTGCCTTGTATCTGAAACCTGGCTAAAAAACTGTATCTTCCTCAAGGTTCCTAATTATAGTTGTTACAGAAACGACCGTACGACTAGCAGAGGAGGAGGGGGTAGCAATCTTTATTTAAAAAAATATCCGCCACTCTTTGTTACTTCTCCCAAATACTAAAATTATTGAAACGATTGGCGTAAAAATCTTTATTAGTGATGGCACTGAGATGTCCATTTTCTCATGCTATTTCCCAGGGGGCCGCGAAAATTCCTCTAAAAAAACAGCTTTTTCAGGCCGATTTACATAAGTTGTGTAGTGCAAATGGAACATTTATTGTGGTAGGGGATTTTAATTGCAGACATCAGTCATGGGGATGCTCTAGAGCGAACTCGTGGGGTAACCTACTTAAATCTAAGGTAGACTGCAGGAACTTTTATCTAATGCATCCCTCCGAACATACATATTACCCCGCAGGAAGTCACGGGCAACCTTCTACTTTAGATATTTTCCTTACCAATCGTCCTGGTTATCTAGCTAGCCCACGAGTGTTACACGCACTAAATTCTGATCACATTCCAGTGCTGCTTGAGGTATCAGTCAATTCTGCCTCTACCGCAAACTACTTTTACTTCGATGTAAAAAGAGCAAACTGGGTAAGATTCGCCCGTTTCGTCGAAAATTCGCTTCCGCCCCTAAACTCTAACTTAATGTGGCGCACAGAAGATGTTGATGATATGATCAACATTTTTAGTGAAGTCCTTCGTGAAGCCAAAGATATTAGCATCCCAAAAAAACAAATAAAATTTTCTCCAAAACCACTGTCGCAAAACATTATAAACCTTATAAAGAGTAGAAACATACGACGGCGCACCTGGCTGAGGTATCGTCACCAATCCGATCTCATCCTGTTCAAATGGCTAAATAAACTAATTACCGAGGCGATACTAGAATTTATAAATAAATCCTGGAATATCACTCTTGCAGCCTTAGATAAAGGTTCTTCCCCTTTTTGGAACCTCTCCAAAATTATTAGAAAGAAACACTTAATTATTCCAACATTAGTCAATAACAACATAAGTCACTCGACAGATGAAGAAAAGGCTGAGGCGTTAGCTCAATCGTTTCGACTAAACCATATCGTATCCGCTGGGCTCGGTGATCCACTAACTAAAGCCGCTGTCGATCGCTCAATTATCTATAGAGCCGCTGAATGACTACTTTATTACCTCCAGCGTCATAAAAGATATACTGAAAAGGCTGAAGAAGAAGAAATCTCCAGGTATTGATCAAATTGACAATCTATGCTTAAAACCCTACCTAGGAAGGGAATAAAGTTTATTACGTGCATAGTCAATAAATGCCTAGAGCTAAGTTATTTCCCTTCTGTCTGGAAGTGTGCCAAAGTTGTTCCTATTCCAAAACAAAATAAACCTATCGAGTTACTCTCATCTTACAGGACTATTAGTCTTTTGTCGGCAGTCAGTAAAATACTAGAGAAGGTTATCAAAGGTGTTGAATTATGTATAACTTTGTGGCAACACTTGTAAACCGAATATCTGGTCACACTTATAATTTCTTACACTAGTCTTAAGCACATCTTTGATGTATACGGTCGACAATAAATAAGCTCTTGAAACCGCTGCGTTAGACTCTATATCCAACAGGCTACGGGCCCAGGATATCATAAAAAGTTTGATTAGTTATAATTACTTTCGTGTAATTACGTGTAAAATTAACAAACATGAACGGGCAAGGGCTTTGTGCCATCGATAAATTGGATGGCGAAAATTACGCCGTTTGGTCGGTGCAAATGAAAAGCATTTTGGTGCAGGCTGAGTTGTGGTCGGTTGTGTGCGGGAGGATCGTAAAAGATGAAAGTGGCACGGAAAAAGCAGAAAGCTGATTTTGACAAGAAAGACAAAAAGTCATTAGCAAGCATCTTGCTGGGTGTAAAGGCGTCTCAAATCAATTTTATAAAGAATAGTGTCACTGCAAAAGAAGCTTGGGAGAAGCTAGCGTCGGTTTATCAACCTCGTGGACCCGCAAGAAAAATATCATTGTTCAAAAAGTTGCTACGTTTAAATCTAAGTGATTAAAACGGAAGTCCACGAATATATTAACGAATTTACAGATATAGTGGATAAATTAAAAGAAATCGATATGAATATTTCGGATGATATTCTTTCACTTTTACTGTTGTCGGGCTTGGGCAGAAATTTCGAGAACTTCGTGGTAGCGATCGAGACGCGAATTATGTACTTCTTTTTTAGATTAATACATGTTCTTTATTTGAGGCATAGAATACAACTGAGCGACTTATTCAATTCTAAGGGGTTTTTTATATAATTCTTTTTGTTTCCAATCATGGTGAAATACTCTTATGCTAGGCAGCGGAGGCTGCGATAATTGTTTATGTTTACAATATTGGAGCGGCGTCTTATTACTAAAGTGTGTTTATATTATGCAGCTGGGCTGTGACCAAAAAGTGTCAAATAGCCTTTGATAGCTAGTGGAGGCTGCGATGCTTGTTTATATTATGTAGCTGTGACAAATATTATTGTTTACAATATTGGGGTCTGCTCTTGAGTTAGCAATAAGTGTCCGTTATTCTTATGATACTTATGGCTCAAGAGTTTTTTACATTAAGGAAGATTGTAAGCCTTTAGTGTCGACTGTAGTTCTTGGAAATGCAGCTAATGGTATGGTGTCAGCTGACGCTGTGAGAAGTGATGCTGATGGCATAACTCCTCCCCTCTTAGAGTCTGAATTCTCCTGAATTCTTTCCAAATTAATATTAATATTTTGCCTTTTGGATCTTAAGTATACATAAATAATAAAACATATAAAAATGATTAAAAGTATTAATATAATGCCATTTGTTACTTTTCTTTCATATTTTAGTTCTGAGATTTCTTTTAAAAAAACACAATAAACCATACAAAGCGGTGCTTACGGGACTTGACGACTCCGGCTGATGAGGTTAGAAACAAGCTTACCCAAATGGGACTTCATTGTACAGATGTCAAGTTTATCCAAAGGAAACGAGCCAACAATAGTATTTTCTCGCTGTACATAGTTTACTTTGTCAACAAATCTATAAGTTTAAAACGAGCTGAAGAAAAACTTCTCTGTCATTGACCATATCAGAGTCAAATGGGACTACCAAAGACGCAGGCCAAACACCGTGACTCAGTGCTATAACTGCCAGATGTTCGGGCACGGATCGTTCTATTGTAGTGTAAAACCATACTGTATGAATTGCGCAGGAAACCATAAAACTATTGAGTGTCCAGAAAAATTACCTGTTAAGTGTGCAAATTGTCACGGCTCTCATAAGTCTAATTCAATGGAGTGCCCAGGCAGAATAAACTATATGAAAGCAAGGGATAGGGGCGTCACCAAAGCACGGGTAGTCAGAACATCATCACAGTCACCACAGATAAACTGCGTTAAAACTTTTCCAACTCTTAATGGACAGATATCTGAGCCATTAAAGACAACCTAGACCAGGCAGCCACAGATAAGTAGTGATCTCTTTTCGCTAGACTAGTTAAAAAGTCTTACTTTGAGCTCATTAGTAATCTCAGAAATTCTAAATCCAAGACTGACCAGTTTGAGGTAATAACCTCACTTGCCTTCAAGTTTCTTTCTTAATGATAGACAAAGTAAAGATCATTGCGTGGAATGCCAGGGGCAATCAAAACAACAAAGAAGAATTTTGTCACTTCCTGTTTGACAGCGACATTGACATCTGCCTTGTATCTGAAACCTGGCTAAAAAACTGTATCTTCCTCAAGGTTCCTAATTATAGTTGTTACAGAAACGACCGTACGACTAGCAGAGGAGGAGGGGTAGCAATCTTTATTTAAAAAATATCCGCCACTCTTTGTTACCTCTTCCAAATACTAAAATTATTGAAACGATTGGCGTAAAAATCTTTATTAGTGATGGCACTGAGATGTCAATTTTCTCATGCTATTTCCCAGGGGGCCGCGAAAATTCCTCTAAAAAACAGCTTTTTCAGGCCGATTTACATAAGTTGTGTAGTGCAAATGGAACATTTATTCTGGTAGGGGATTTTAATTGCAGACATCAGTCATGGGGATGCTCTAGAGCGAACTCGTGGGGTAACCTACTTAAATCTAAGGTAGACTGCAGGAACTTTTATCTAATGCATCCCTCCGAACATACATATTACCCCGCAGGAAGTCACGGGCAACCTTCTACTTTAGATATTTTCCTTACCAATCGTCCTGGTTATCTAGCTAGCCCACGAGTGTTACACGCACTAAATTCTGATCACATTCCAGTGCTGCTTGAGGTATCAGTCAATTCTGCCTCTACCGCAAACTACTTTTACTTCGATGTAAAAAGAGCAAACTGGGTAAGATTCGCCCGTTTCGTCGAAAATTCGCTTCCGCCCCTAAACTCTAACTTAATGTGGCGCACAGAAGATGTTGATGATATGATCAACATTTTTAGTGAAGTCCTCCGTGAAGCCAAAGATATTAGCATCCCAAAAAAACAAATAAAATTTTCTCCAAAACCACTGTCGCAAAACATTATAAACCTTATAAAGAGTAAAAACATACGACGGCGCTCCTGGCTGAGGTATCGTCACCAATCCGATCTCATCCTGTTCAAATGGCTAAATAAACTAATTACCGAGGCGATACTAGAATTTATAAATAAATCCTGGAATATCACTCTTACAGCCTTAGATAAAGGTTCTTCCCCTTTTTGGAACCTCTCCAAAATTATTAGAAAGAAACACTTAATTATTCCAACATTAGTCAATAACAACATAAGTCACTCGACAGATGAAGAAAAGGCTGAGGCGTTAGCTCAATCGTTTCGACTAAACCATATCGTATCCGCTGGGCTCGGTGATCCACTAACTAAAGCCGCTGTCGATCGCTCAATTATCTATAGAGCCGCTGAATGACTACTTTATTACCTCCAGCGTCATAAAAGATATACTGAAAAGGCTGAAGAAGAAGAAATCTCCAGGTATTGATCAAATTGACAATCTATGCTTAAAACCCTACCTAGGAAGGGAATAAAGTTTATTACGTGCATAGTCAATAAATGCCTAGAGCTAAGTTATTTCCCTTCTGTCTGGAAGTGTGCCAAAGTTGTTCCTATTCCAAAACAAAATAAACCTATCGAGTTACTCTCATCTTACAGGACTATTAGTCTTTTGTCGGCAGTCAGTAAAATACTAGAGAAGGTTATCAAAGGTGTTGAATTATGTATAACTTTGTGGCAACACTTGTAAACCGAATATCTGGTCACACTTATAATTTCTTACACTAGTCTTAAGCACATCTTTGATGTATACGGTCGACAATAAATAAGCTCTTGAAACCGCTGCGTTAGACTCTATATCCAACAGGCTACGGGCCCAGGATATCATAAAAAAGTTTGATTAGTTATAATTACTTTCGTGTAATTACGTGTAAAATTAACAAACATGAACGGGCAAGGGCTTTGTGCCATCGATAAATTGGATGGCGAAAATTACGCCGTTTGGTCGGTGCAAATGAAAAGCATTTTGGTGCAGGCTGAGTTGTGGTCGGTTGTGTGCGGGAGGATCGTAAAAGATGAAAGTGGCACGGAAAAGCAGAAAGCTGATTTTGACAAGAAAGACAAAAAGTCATTAGCAAGCATCTTGCTGGGTGTAAAGGCGTCTCAAATCAATTTTATAAAGAATAGTGTCACTGCAAAAGAAGCTTGGGAGAAGCTAGCGTCGGTTTATCAACCTCGTGGACCCGCAAGAAAAATATCATTGTTCAAAAAGTTGCTACGTTTAAATCTAAGTGATAAAACGGAAGTCCACGAATATATTAACGAATTTACAGATATAGTGGATAAATTAAAAGAAATCGATATGAATATTTCGGATGATATTCTTTCACTTTTACTGTTGTCGGGCTTGGGCAGAAATTTCGAGAACTTCGTGGTAGCGATCGAGACGCGAATTATGTACTTCTTTTTTAGATTAATACATGTTCTTTATTTGAGGCATAGAATACAACTGAGCGACTTATTCAATTCTAAGGGGTTTCTTATATAATTCTTTTGTTTCCAATCATGGTGAAATACTCTTATGCTAGGCAGCGGAGGCTGCGATAATTGTTTATGTTTACAATATTGGAGCGGCGTCTTATTACTAAAGTGTGTTTATATTATGCAGCTGGGCTGTGACCAAAAAGTGTCAAATAGCCTTTGATAGCTAGTGGAGGCTGCGATGCTTGTTTATATTATGTAGCTGTGACAAATATTATTGTTTACAATATTGGGTCTGCTCTTGAGTTAGCAATAAGTGTCCGTTATTCTTATGATACTTATGGCTCAAGAGTTTTTTACATTAAGGAAGATTGTAAGCCTTTAGTGTCGACTGTAGTTCTTGGAAATGCAGTTAATGGTATGGTGTCAGCTGACGCTGTGAGAAGTGATGCTGATGGCATAACTCCTCCCCTCTTAGAGTCTGAATTCTCCTGAATTCTTTCCAAATTAATATTAATATTTTGCCTTTTGGATCTTAAGTATACATAAATAATAAAACATATAAAAATGATTAAAAGTATTAATATAATGCCATTTGTTACTTTTCTTTCATATTTTAGTTCTGAGATTTCTTTTAAAAAAACACAATAAACCATACAAAGCGGTGCTTACGGGACTTGACGACACTCCGGCTGATGAGGTTAGAAACAAGCTTACCCAAATGGGACTTCATTGTACAGATGTCAAGTTTATCCAAAGGAAACGAGCCAACAATAGTATTTTCTCGCTGTACATAGTTTACTTTGTCAACAAATCTATAAGTTTAAACGAGCTGAAGAAAAACTTCTCTGTCATTGACCATATCAGAGTCAAATGGGACTACCAAAGACGCAGGCCAAACACCGTGACTCAGTGCTATAACTGCCAGATGTTCGGGCACGGATCGTTCTATTGTAGTGTAAAACCATACTGTATGAATTGCGCAGGAAACCATAAAACTATTGAGTGTCCAGAAAAATTACCTGTTAAGTGTGCAAATTGTCACGGCTCTCATAAGTCTAATTCAATGGAGTGCCCAGGCAGAATAAACTATATGAAAGCAAGGGATAGCGGCGTCACCAAAGCACGGGTAGTCAGAACATCATCACAGTCACCACAGATAAACTGCGTTAAAACTTTTCCAACTCTTAATGGACAGATATCTGAGCCATTAAAGACAACCTAGACCAGGCAGCCACAGATAAGTAGTGATCTCTTTTCGCTAGACTAGTTAAAAAGTCTTACTTTTGAGCTCATTAGTAATCTCAGAAATTCTAAATCCAAGACTGACCAGTTTGAGGTAATAACCTCACTTGCCTTCAAGTTTCTTTCTTAATGATAGACAAAGTAAAGATCATTGCGTGGAATGCCAGGGGCAATCAAAACAACAAAGAAGAATTTTGTCACTTCCTGTTTGACAGCGACATTGACATCTGCCTTGTATCTGAAACCTGGCTAAAAAACTGTATCTTCCTCAAGGTTCCTAATTATAGTTGTTACAGAAACGACCGTACGACTAGCAGAGGAGGAGGGGTAGCAATCTTTATTTAAAAAAATATCCGCCACTCTTTGTTACTTCTCCCAAATACTAAAATTATTGAAACGATTGGCGTAAAAATCTTTATTAGTGATGGCACTGAGATGTCCATTTTCTCATGCTATTTCCCAGGGGGCCGCGAAAATTCCTCTAAAAAAACAGCTTTTTCAGGCCGATTTACATAAGTTGTGTAGTGCAAATGGAACATTTATTCTGGTAGGGGGATTTTAATTGCAGACATCAGTCATGGGGATGCTCTAGAGCGAACTCGTGGGGTAACCTACTTAAATCTAAGGTAGACTGCAGGAACTTTTATCTAATGCATCCCTCCGAACATACATATTACCCCGCAGGAAGTCACGGGCAACCTTCTACTTTAGATATTTTCCTTACCAATCGTCCTGGTTATCTAGCTAGCCCACGAGTGTTACACGCACTAAATTCTGATCACATTCCAGTGCTGCTTGAGGTATCAGTCAATTCTGCCTCTACCGCAAACTACTTTTACTTCGATGTAAAAAGAGCAAACTGGGTAAGATTCGCCCGTTTCGTCGAAAATTCGCTTCCGCCCCTAAACTCTAACTTAATGTGGCGCACAGAAGATGTTGATGATATGATCAACATTTTTAGTGAAGTCCTTCGTGAAGCCAAAGATATTAGCATCCCAAAAAAACAAATAAAATTTTCTCCAAAACCACTGTCGCAAAACATTATAAACCTTATAAAGAGTAGAAACATACGACGGCGCACCTGGCTGAGGTATCGTCACCAATCCGATCTCATCCTGTTCAAATGGCTAAATAAACTAATTACCGAGGCGATACTAGAATTTATAAATAAATCCTGGAATATCACTCTTGCAGCCTTAGATAAAGGTTCTTCCCCTTTTTGGAACCTCTCCAAAATTATTAGAAAGAAACACTTAATTATTCCAACATTAGTCAATAACAACATAAGTCACTCGACAGATGAAGAAAAGGCTGAGGCGTTAGCTCAATCGTTTCGACTAAACCATATCGTATCCGCTGGGCTCGGTGATCCACTAACTAAAGCCGCTGTCGATCGCTCAATTATCTATAGAGCCGCTGAATGACTACTTTATTACCTCCAGCGTCATAAAAGATATACTGAAAAGGCTGAAGAAGAAGAAATCTCCAGGTATTGATCAAATTGACAATCTATGCTTAAAACCCTACCTAGGAAGGGAATAAAGTTTATTACGTGCATAGTCAATAAATGCCTAGAGCTAAGTTATTTCCCTTCTGTCTGGAAGTGTGCCAAAGTTGTTCCTATTCCAAAACAAAATAAACCTATCGAGTTACTCTCATCTTACAGGACTATTAGTCTTTTGTCGGCAGTCAGTAAAATACTAGAGAAGGTTATCAAAGGTGTTGAATTATGTATAACTTTGTGGCAACACTTGTAAACCGAATATCTGGTCACACTTATAATTTCTTACACTAGTCTTAAGCACATCTTTGATGTATACGGTCGACAATAAATAAGCTCTTGAAACCGCTGCGTTAGACTCTATATCCAACAGGCTACGGGCCCAGGATATCATAAAAAAGTTTGATTAGTTATAATTACTTTCGTGTAATTACGTGTAAAATTAACAAACATGAACGGGCAAGGGCTTTGTGCCATCGATAAATTGGATGGCGAAAATTACGCGTTTGGTCGGTGCAAATGAAAAGCATTTTGGTGCAGGCTGAGTTGTGGTCGGTTGTGTGCGGGAGGATCGTAAAAGATGAAAGTGGCACGGAAAAGCAGAAAGCTGATTTTGACAAGAAAGACAAAAAGTCATTAGCAAGCATCTTGCTGGGTGTAAAGGCGTCTCAAATCAATTTTATAAAGAATAGTGTCACTGCAAAAGAAGCTTGGGAGAAGCTAGCGTCGGTTTATCAACCTCGTGGACCCGCAAGAAAAATATCATTGTTCAAAAAGTTGCTACGTTTAAATCTAAGTGATAAAACGGAAGTCCACGAATATATTAACGAATTTACAGATATAGTGGATAAATTAAAAGAAATCGATATGAATATTTCGGATGATATTCTTTCACTTTTACTGTTGTCGGGCTTGGGCAGAAATTTCGAGAACTTCGTGGTAGCGATCGAGACGCGAATTATGTACTTCTTTTTTAGATTAATACATGTTCTTTATTTGAGGCATAGAATACAACTGAGCGACTTATTCAATTCTAAGGGGTTTTTTATATAATTCTTTTTGTTTCCAATCATGGTGAAATACTCTTATGCTAGGCAGCGGAGGCTGCGATAATTGTTTATGTTTACAATATTGGAGCGGCGTCTTATTACTAAAGTGTGTTTATATTATGCAGCTGGGCTGTGACCAAAAAGTGTCAAATAGCCTTTGATAGCTAGTGGAGGCTGCGATGCTTGTTTATATTATGTAGCTGTGACAAATATTATTGTTTACAATATTGGGTCTGCTCTTGAGTTAGCAATAAGTGTCCGTTATTCTTATGATACTTATGGCTCAAGAGTTTTTTACATTAAGGAAGATTGTAAGCCTTTAGTGTCGACTGTAGTTCTTGGAAATGCAGTTAATGGTATGGTGTCAGCTGACGCTGTGAGAAGTGATGCTGATGGCATAACTCCTCCCCTCTTAGAGTCTGAATTCTCCTGAATTCTTTCCAAATTAATATTAATATTTTGCCTTTGGATCTTAAGTATACATAAATAATAAAACATATAAAAATGATTAAAAGTATTAATATAATGCCATTTGTTACTTTTCTTTCATATTTTAGTTCTGAGATTTCTTTTAAAAAAACACAATAAACCATACAAAGCGGTGCTTACGGGACTTGACGACACTCCGGCTGATGAGGTTAGAAACAAGCTTACCCAAATGGGACTTCATTGTACAGATGTCAAGTTTATCCAAAGGAAACGAGCCAACAATAGTATTTTCTCGCTGTACATAGTTTACTTTGTCAACAAATCTATAAGTTTAAACGAGCTGAAGAAAAACTTCTCTGTCATTGACCATATCAGAGTCAAATGGGACTACCAAAGACGCAGGCCAAACACCGTGACTCAGTGCTATAACTGCCAGATGTTCGGGCACGGATCGTTCTATTGTAGTGTAAAACCATACTGTATGAATTGCGCAGGAAACCATAAAACTATTGAGTGTCCAGAAAAATTACCTGTTAAGTGTGCAAATTGTCACGGCTCTCATAAGTCTAATTCAATGGAGTGCCCAGGCAGAATAAACTATATGAAAGCAAGGGATAGCGGCGTCACCAAAGCACGGGTAGTCAGAACATCATCACAGTCACCACAGATAAACTGCGTTAAAACTTTTCCAACTCTTAATGGACAGATATCTGAGCCATTAAAGACAACCTAGACCAGGCAGCCACAGATAAGTAGTGATCTCTTTTCGCTAGACTAGTTAAAAAGTCTTACTTTTGAGCTCATTAGTAATCTCAGAAATTCTAAATCCAAGACTGACCAGTTTGAGGTAATAACCTCACTTGCCTTCAAGTTTCTTTCTTAATGATAGACAAAGTAAAGATCATTGCGTGGAATGCCAGGGGCAATCAAAACAACAAAGAAGAATTTTGTCACTTCCTGTTTGACAGCGACATTGACATCTGCCTTGTATCTGAAACCTGGCTAAAAAACTGTATCTTCCTCAAGGTTCCTAATTATAGTTGTTACAGAAACGACCGTACGACTAGCAGAGGAGGAGGGGTAGCAATCTTTATTTAAAAAAATATCCGCCACTCTTTGTTACTTCTCCCAAATACTAAAATTATTGAAACGATTGGCGTAAAAATCTTTATTAGTGATGGCACTGAGATGTCCATTTTCTCATGCTATTTCCCAGGGGGCCGCGAAAATTCCTCTAAAAAAACAGCTTTTTCAGGCCGATTTACATAAGTTGTGTAGTGCAAATGGAACATTTATTCTGGTAGGGGATTTTAATTGCAGACATCAGTCATGGGGATGCTCTAGAGCGAACTCGTGGGGTAACCTACTTAAATCTAAGGTAGACTGCAGGAACTTTTATCTAATGCATCCCTCCGAACATACATATTACCCCGCAGGAAGTCACGGGCAACCTTCTACTTTAGATATTTTCCTTACCAATCGTCCTGGTTATCTAGCTAGCCCACGAGTGTTACACGCACTAAATTCTGATCACATTCCAGTGCTGCTTGAGGTATCAGTCAATTCTGCCTCTACCGCAAACTACTTTTACTTCGATGTAAAAAGAGCAAACTGGGTAAGATTCGCCCGTTTCGTCGAAAATTCGCTTCCGCCCCTAAACTCTAACTTAATGTGGCGCACAGAAGATGTTGATGATATGATCAACATTTTTAGTGAAGTCCTTCGTGAAGCCAAAGATATTAGCATCCCAAAAAAACAAATAAAATTTTCTCCAAAACCACTGTCGCAAAACATTATAAACCTTATAAAGAGTAGAAACATACGACGGCGCACCTGGCTGAGGTATCGTCACCAATCCGATCTCATCCTGTTCAAAATGGCTAAATAAACTAATTACCGAGGCGATACTAGAATTTATAAATAAATCCTGGAATATCACTCTTGCAGCCTTAGATAAAGGTTCTTCCCCTTTTTGGAACCTCTCCAAAATTATTAGAAAGAAACACTTAATTATTCCAACATTAGTCAATAACAACATAAGTCACTCGACAGATGAAGAAAAGGCTGAGGCGTTAGCTCAATCGTTTCGACTAAACCATATCGTATCCGCTGGGCTCGGTGATCCACTAACTAAAGCCGCTGTCGATCGCTCAATTATCTATAGAGCCGCTGAATGACTACTTTATTACCTCCAGCGTCATAAAAGATATACTGAAAAGGCTGAAGAAGAAGAAATCTCCAGGTATTGATCAAATTGACAATCTATGCTTAAAACCCTACCTAGGAAGGGAATAAAGTTTATTACGTGCATAGTCAATAAATGCCTAGAGCTAAGTTATTTCCCTTCTGTCTGGAAGTGTGCCAAAGTTGTTCCTATTCCAAAACAAAATAAACCTATCGAGTTACTCTCATCTTACAGGACTATTAGTCTTTTGTCGGCAGTCAGTAAAATACTAGAGAAGGTTATCAAAGGTGTTGAATTATGTATAACTTTGAGCCAACACTTGTAAACCGAATATCTGGTCACACTTATAATTTCTTACACTAGTCTTAAGCACATCTTTGATGTATACGGTCGACAATAAATAAGCTCTTGAAACCGCTGCGTTAGACTCTATATCCAACAGGCTACGGGCCCAGGATATCATAAAAAAGTTTGATTAGTTATAATTACTTTCGTGTAATTACGTGTAAAATTAACAAACATGAACGGGCAAGGGCTTTGTGCCATCGATAAATTGGATGGCGAAAATTACGCCGTTTGGTCGGTGCAAATGAAAAGCATTTTGGTGCAGGCTGAGTTGTGGTCGGTTGTGTGCGGGAGGATCGTAAACGATGAAAGTGGCACGGAAAAGCAGAAAGCTGATTTTGACAAGAAAGACAAAAAGTCATTAGCAAGCATCTTGCTGGGTGTAAAGGCGTCTCAAATCAATTTTATAAAGAATAGTGTCACTGCAAAAGAAGCTTGGGAGAAGCTAGCGTCGGTTTATCAACCTCGTGGACCCGCAAGAAAAATATCATTGTTCAAAAAGTTGCTACGTTTAAATCTAAGTGATAAAACGGAAGTCCACGAATATATTAACGAATTTACAGATATAGTGGATAAATTAAAAGAAATCGATATGAATATTTCGGATGATATTCTTTCACTTTTACTGTTGTCGGGCTTGGGCAGAAAATTTCGAGAACTTCGTGGTAGCGATCGAGACGCGAATTATGTACTTCTTTTTAGATTAATACATGTTCTTTATTTGAGGCATAGAATACAACTGAGCGACTTATTCAATTCTAAGGGGTTTTTTATATAATTCTTTTTGTTTCCAATCATGGTGAAATACTCTTATGCTAGGCAGCGGAGGCTGCGATAATTGTTTATGTTTACAATATTGGAGCGGCGTCTTATTACTAAAGTGTGTTTATATTATGCAGCTGGGCTGTGACCAAAAAGTGTCAAATAGCCTTTGATAGCTAGTGGAGGCTGCGATGCTTGTTTATATTATGTAGCTGTGACAAATATTATTGTTTACAATATTGGGTCTGCTCTTGAGTTAGCAATAAGTGTCCGTTATTCTTATGATACTTATGGCTCAAGAGTTTTTTACATTAAGGAAGATTGTAAGCCTTTAGTGTCGACTGTAGTTCTTGGAAATGCAGCTAATGGTATGGTGTCAGCTGACGCTGTGAGAAGTGATGCTGATGGCATAACTCCTCCCCTCTTAGAGTCTGAATTCTCCTGAATTCTTTCCAAATTAATATTAATATTTTGCCTTTTGGATCTTAAGTATACATAAATAATAAAACATATAAAAATGATTAAAAGTATTAATATAATGCCATTTGTTACTTTTCTTTCATATTTTAGTTCTGAGATTTCTTTTAAAAAAACACAATAAACCATACAAAGCGGTGCTTACGGGACTTGACGACACTCCGGCTGATGAGGTTAGAAACAAGCTTACCCAAATGGGACTTCATTGTACAGATGTCAAGTTTATCCAAAGGAAACGAGCCAACAATAGTATTTTCTCGCTGTACATAGTTTACTTTGTCAACAAATCTATAAGTTTAAACGAGCTGAAGAAAAACTTCTCTGTCATTGACCATATCAGAGTCAAATGGGACTACCAAAGACGCAGGCCAAACACCGTGACTCAGTGCTATAACTGCCAGATGTTCGGGCACGGATCGTTCTATTGTAGTGTAAAACCATACTGTATGAATTGCGCAGGAAACCATAAAACTATTGAGTGTCCAGAAAAATTACCTGTTAAGTGTGCAAATTGTCACGGCTCTCATAAGTCTAATTCAATGGAGTGCCCAGGCAGAATAAACTATATGAAAGCAAGGGATAGGGGCGTCACCAAAGCACGGGTAGTCAGAACATCATCACAGTCACCACAGATAAACTGCGTTAAAACTTTTCCAACTCTTAATGGACAGATATCTGAGCCATTAAAGACAACCTAGACCAGGCAGCCACAGATAAGTAGTGATCTCTTTTCGCTAGACGAGTTAAAAAGTCTTACTTTTGAGCTCATTAGTAATCTCAGAAATTCTAAATCCAAGACTGACCAGTTTGAGGTAATAACCTCACTTGCCTTCAAGTTTCTTTCTTAATGATAGACAAAGTAAAGATCATTGCGTGGAATGCCAGGGGCAATCAAAACAACAAAGAAGAATTTTGTCACTTCCTGTTTGACAGCGACATTGACATCTGCCTTGTATCTGAAACCTGGCTAAAAAACTGTATCTTCCTCAAGGTTCCTAATTATAGTTGTTACAGAAACGACCGTACGACTAGCAGAGGAGGAGGGGTAGCAATCTTTATTTAAAAAAATATCCGCCACTCTTTGTTACCTCTTCCAAATACTAAAATTATTGAAACGATTGGCGTAAAAATCTTTATTAGTGATGGCACTGAGATGTCAATTTTCTCATGCTATTTCCCAGGGGGCCGCGAAAATTCCTCTAAAAAAACAGCTTTTTCAGGCCGATTTACATAAGTTGTGTAGTGCAAATGGAACATTTATTCTGGTAGGGGATTTTAATTGCAGACATCAGTCATGGGGATGCTCTAGAGCGAACTCGTGGGGTAACCTACTTAAATCTAAGGTAGACTGCAGGAACTTTTATCTAATGCATCCCTCCGAACATACATATTACCCCGCAGGAAGTCACGGGCAACCTTCTACTCTAGATATTTTCCTTACCAATCGTCCTGGTTATCTAGCTAGCCCACGAGTGTTACACGCACTAAATTCTGATCACATTCCAGTGCTGCTTGAGGTATCAGTCAATTCTGCCTCTACCGCAAACTACTTTTACTTCGATGTAAAAAGAGCAAACTGGGTAAGATTCGCCCGTTTCGTCGAAAATTCGCTTCCGCCCCTAAACTCTAACTTAATGTGGCGCACAGAAGATGTTGATGATATGATCAACATTTTTAGTGAAGTCCTTCGTGAAGCCAAAGATATTAGCATCCCAAAAAAACAAATAAAATTTTCTCCAAAACCACTGTCGCAAAACATTATAAACCTTATAAAGAGTAGAAACATACGACGGCGCACCTGGCTGAGGTATCGTCACCAATCCGATCTCATCCTGTTCAAATGGCTAAATAAACTAATTACCGAGGCGATACTAGAATTTATAAATAAATCCTGGAATATCACTCTTGCAGCCTTAGATAAAGGTTCTTCCCCTTTTTGGAACCTCTCCAAAATTATTAGAAAGAAACACTTAATTATTCCAACATTAGTCAATAACAACATAAGTCACTCGACAGATGAAGAAAAGGCTGAGGCGTTAGCTCAATCGTTTCGACTAAACCATATCGTATCCGCTGGGCTCGGTGATCCACTAACTAAAGCCGCTGTCGATCGCTCAATTATCTATAGAGCCGCTGAATGACTACTTTATTACCTCCAGCGTCATAAAAGATATACTGAAAAGGCTGAAGAAGAAGAAATCTCCAGGTATTGATCAAATTGACAATCTATGCTTAAAACCCTACCTAGGAAGGGAATAAAGTTTATTACGTGCATAGTCAATAAATGCCTAGAGCTAAGTTATTTCCCTTCTGTCTGGAAGTGTGCCAAAGTTGTTCCTATTCCAAAACAAAATAAACCTATCGAGTTACTCTCATCTTACAGGACTATTAGTCTTTTGTCGGCAGTCAGTAAAATACTAGAGAAGGTTATCAAAGGTGTTGAATTATGTATAACTTTGTGGCAACACTTGTAAACCGAATATCTGGTCACACTTATAATTTCTTACACTAGTCTTAAGCACATCTTTGATGTATACGGTCGACAATAAATAAGCTCTTGAAACCGCTGCGTTAGACTCTATATCCAACAGGCTACGGGCCCAGGATATCATAAAAAAGTTTGATTAGTTATAATTACTTTCGTGTAATTACGTGTAAAATTAACAAACATGAACGGGCAAGGGCTTTGTGCCATCGATAAATTGGATGGCGAAAATTACGCCGTTTGGTCGGTGCAAATGAAAAGCATTTTGGTGCAGGCTGAGTTGTGGTCGGTTGTGTGCGGGAGGATCGTAAAAGATGAAAGTGGCACGGAAAAGCAGAAAGCTGATTTTGACAAGAAAGACAAAAAGTCATTAGCAAGCATCTTGCTGGGTGTAAAGGCGTCTCAAATCAATTTTATAAAGAATAGTGTCACTGCAAAAGAAGCTTGGGAGAAGCTAGCGTCGGTTTATCAACCTCGTGGACCCGCAAGAAAAATATCATTGTTCAAAAAGTTGCTACGTTTAAATCTAAGTGATAAAACGGAAGTCCACGAATATATTAACGAATTTACAGATATAGTGGATAAATTAAAAGAAATCGATATGAATATTTCGGATGATATTCTTTCACTTTTACTGTTGTCGGGCTTGGGCAGAAATTTCGAGAACTTCGTGGTAGCGATCGAGACGCGAATTATGTACTTCTTTTTTAGATTAATACATGTTCTTTATTTGAGGCATAGAATACAACTGAGCGACTTATTCAATTCTAAGGGGTTTTTTATATAATTCTTTTTGTTTCCAATCATGGTGAAATACTCTTATGCTAGGCAGCGGAGGCTGCGATAATTGTTTATGTTTACAATATTGGAGCGGCGTCTTATTACTAAAGTGTGTTTATATTATGCAGCTGGGCTGTGACCAAAAAGTGTCAAATAGCCTTTGATAGCTAGTGGAGGCTGCGATGCTTGTTTATATTATGTAGCTGTGACAAATATTATTGTTTACAATATTGGGTCTGCTCTTGAGTTAGCAATAAGTGTCCGTTATTCTTATGATACTTATGGCTCAAGAGTTTTTTACATTAAGGAAGATTGTAAGCCTTTAGTGTCGACTGTAGTTCTTGGAAATGCAGTTAATGGTATGGTGTCAGCTGACGCTGTGAGAAGTGATGCTGATGGCATAACTCCTCCCCTCTTAGAGTCTGAATTCTCCTGAATTCTTTCCAAATTAATATTAATATTTTGCCTTTTGGATCTTAAGTATACATAAATAATAAAACATATAAAAATGATTAAAAGTATTAATATAATGCCATTTGTTACTTTTCTTTCATATTTTAGTTCTGAGATTTCTTTTAAATTTTCAAAATTTTTTATTGTTAAATGATCAAAATTAATAGTGTTTTTGTAAGTTTGATTTAATAGTTCTGTGAGATAAAAAAATTTGTCGTAAAATTCTATTTTTTCATTGGAAAATGTTTCTTTTAAAATTTGTATTTTGCAATTTCCAAATTGTATGAGATTATTTCCATTTAATGTAATATTTCTTTTGTCGCAATTTCGATATAACTTTTCTTTTCTGGCATTTTTTATTATTATTGTGTCATCATCTATCTTTTCAATAGTAGTGATATTATTAAATATAAATTTACAGCTGTTGGTAAGAGTGCAACTTTTACTTGATTTAAGTTCCTTTAAAATTGTATTTGGTTTATATTCCAATATTTTATTGTTAACTTCTATAATTAATAAATTTTCTTGATCAATTTGGATATACTCTGTGTTTGGCATTGGCATAAGTAAGTTAACATCTACATTTATATAATTTTTTTTTGGAATTTTTATTGCTATTATTATGCAATTATTTTTATATTTCAAAATACCCATACGAATTAATTTTAATTTATAAAAATCAATGTCAAATTTGTTTATTTCTTCTTCTGATAAAATTTCTGGTAAAATTATATTATTCTTTGCAGAGGCAATATTCTCCTGAATATAATTTACTTTGTATTCGATATTTTTTTAATTTCTGCATTTGATCATTGGATAAGATTTTCATTATGATTTCTTTATTTTGGTTATTTATACTTGTCAGTGTTTCATTAATGATTATTCGGTCATGGTTAATCGTTTCTGCTAAACTATGTATTGTGTCGTTAAAATGTGAATTTATGATTATTTGTTGGTTCATGTTGTTTATGATGGTATGGTTATTTTGGTCGGTTATATCAAGGTGTTCTAAGATATCTGTCCTATCTTCATCGTCCATCAGTCCGAATAGCCATTTGTATGCTGTACCTGCTATATTTATAAGTCCCCTTTTATTTCTGCTAAAAGGTGTAATGGATTTAATCTTTGCCTTAATTAATTTAATTTCTCTTAATAAATCCTCTTTATCTGCAATCTCGGTTGTTCTTATGTTTGTTTCTATTTGTTTTAAAATATCATTAAGTGGGTCAATATTAATAATGTGTAGTATAATTATTGTTTCGTTTACTATTTCGGTTTCCTGAATCTGTATGGGTGCATATCCTGCACTCACTAATATCGGTTCCATTTGCAATCTTGCTTGTACTGTATTAAGCCTGATTATAATGATGGCTAGCATGATTAACATCTGGGAAATAAGTAAAAGAGAAAAAAAAATCTTTATCATATCTGCTATCAACAAAAACATTTTTATACCCTGAACCCATTGAAAATGGGAAATCAGGGTATAATGGTTTTGTTAAAAGTATGTAACAGGCAGAAGGAGGCGTGGCAGACCCCATAAAGTATGTATATTCTTGATCAGGGTGACGAGAAAAGTTGATATAGCCATGTCCGTCTGTCTGTCCGTCCGTCCGTCCGTCTGTCCGTCTGTCCGTCCGTCTGTCCGTATGTTTGAACGCGTCGATTTCCGAAGATACAAAAGCTAGAGAGTTCATTCTTTTTGTGTTAGGTCCGTATATTGCACGCGCAGTACGAGTTTGTTTCAGAAATTCGATAACTTGTATATTTGCAAAGTTATCGATAACTGAAATTATCGGGAACCAGTTATAAAATTCTAGCTAATTCATCTTTAGAGTTAGAGTCTCCAAGTCTTCTGCATATATATTGATACCAAATTTAATACAATTTCGGTTTTTGTCAGATTTTGGATTCCGGTCCCCAATTCGCCCCCACACCCCCAAATGTGTAAAAAATGCATTTCAAATACTAGAGACATACAGTTTGGTTTGGCATATAGATATGAATATCATAATCTTAATCTGAACATATCAATACGATTGTCCATCTAGAAACAGAATTATTAGTCTATAAAGTTTTCTCATTAAAACCCATGTGGCGCAGCAAGCAAGGCAGCGACACAGCAAGACGCATTGCGGGCGCACATATGTATGTATGTTTATGTGTGTAAGCGTAGATCAGCGTGTGGCTGCAATCGTACATACATACATATGGATTTGTGCATGTAAAGCTAATTGTAAAAGAGTTATGATTTCTAAAAAAAAATCTAAAATTTCAAATAGAATATGTAGATCATATGCTGAAACTCTCATTACATTCCATTATATATTTTAAAAATTTTAAAACAATTAAAATAACAATGGAAATGCAAGCAACGTTGAGCAATGCAAATCAATTTTCGTATGCGTGTGCACATATACACACAAAAAATCTTGGGCCGTTTTCTATGTTGCTATGCGTGCAAATTCTAAGAATCACAATTGTTTTTGAATTGCGTTAGAATTGTCTTTGAATTGTATTTGTATTTTCAGCCACTGCTTTAGTGTTTCTTTCGTATATGGCGAATTTTATTCGTTTTCGCTACTCTGTCGTTCAAGTGAGCCGTGGTGTAGATGGCTAGGCAGATGCAACAAATGTTGGGGTGTTGCAGGTTCTAGTCTCGCCTAAGCCTTTCATAATTTCTTATTTTTAATTTTTTTTTTTTATTATTTCTTTCTTTCTTATTAT
Source organism: Drosophila antonietae (assembly GCA_030914385.1). Taxonomy (NCBI): domain Eukaryota; kingdom Metazoa; phylum Arthropoda; class Insecta; order Diptera; family Drosophilidae; genus Drosophila; species Drosophila antonietae. The sequence goes on from JAUESO010000200.1 coordinate 42,651, forward strand.
TTATTCTTTTGTATTTGATACCTTTGAAAGTCAGTTGGTAATTTAACTAATCGTGAATAAGTGGGTTTTTTTTTTAATTTCAAATATTTAATACCATCATTTCTGAAAGTGTTTTTGTTTCAATTATATATTTATTCCGTTAAGTCAATAGAAAATAATGAACAGAAAGTTTGCCCAAATATCAAAAGCACGTGACATCTGCGGTAAGAGTTTTCCATATGTACATATGCACACATGTACATACATTCAAAAGTAGCCTAGCATGGTCTAAGAATTGCTAGATGGCGCTTTAGCAGTGAACATTTTTACTATGGCTATTACAGCTTCGAGTGGCATTGATATATTTCTTTTACAATTATGAAGTGTCTGTGTTAATTAAGGTGATGCGTGTTAATCGAGGAACGTCTATTTGTTGGGTCTATTTTTAATGATATTTAATAATATAACATTTTTCGAATTTAAACTAATATAAGCGCCATCTATTATTATTTTTTTTTGGCAATGCACATATGTACATATGTACATATGTACATTTTGAACGTTACACGCATACATTCTTATCTATACTTTCTGATTTATCCATATGGGTAATTCTCCAGAAAAGTCAACTTTTTGTCACGTTCGACACTGGTTTTTTGTAATTATCTTGAAAACGGATTAATTTTAGTACTAATCAAGAGCAATATATTTAACTATTTGTCAAAATAAAGAAGTTTTTTGCCATTTCAGCACTAAAATTGATGCATTTTCAAGATAATTACAAAAAACCAAACCACAGTACAGATTATTATTTTATTTTATTAAAATTGGGTTCAGGGTATTATCTAGTCGAGCACTCTCGACTAGAGTTTTCTTACTTGTTTTTTTATAAATTGTTATAATGTTTGTCTGACGGTAAGGATTTGAAACTCGATACTTGCATACGCTCAAGGAACGCTTGGCATGATACAGAGGTACCACCATTTTACCTGCAATTATGTTATTCTTATCACTTACGTTATGTTATCGTGGCAAGGCTTTGAACCTTGATACCTTGCAAATCACAGAAGTACCATAATTTAGCCAACAATTGTTCATCGCAAGAATGTACAATTTATTTGTTATGGTTTTTATTGAATTATCACTTATTTAGTTATTTTTGCACCATATTTTACTTTCAATACTGTGAAGAATGTGGGTCCCTGCTCGGGCGCCAGTTAAACGCACACACACTACGAGAGTAGCGATATGTGCACTGAGTTATATTCTCGCGTAGACAAATACACTTGGATTCGATGAAATAATATATGGGCAATTCTCTAGTTTCGAATGTGACATTTCGTACGCATTTAAAGTAAAAAAAACTAATGCCAAAACAATTTTTTATTCTGACAAATAGTGGATCTTATAGCTCTTGATGAGCACTTTAATTGGTGCTAAGGGTGATTTTGAGCAAGTATTAACTTTCAAGATAATTACAAAAAACCAAGCGGGTCGAACGTGACAAAAAGTGGAAGTTGATTTTGAAATAAACCATTCAATCGCAGATTTTAGCGAAACCTTAAGTAATAAATTATTATAATTAATTTTAAATTATCAGAAATTGACACATCTTAATAATGTTTTTTATTTGATTCCAAAATATTGAGAAGTTTATTTTATTTTTTAGTTTTAATCAGGGTCGAACGTGACGTGTCGAACGTGACATTTTTTCCACGATACTTTTTTCTTTTTATTATACCCTGAGTCCATTGAAAATGGGAATTCAGGGTATAATGGTTTTGTTAAAAGTATGTAACAGGCAGAAGGAGGCGTGGCAGACCCCATAAAGTATATATATTCTTGATCAGGGTGACGAGAAAAGTTGATATAGCCATGTCCGTCTGTCCGTCCGTCCGTCCGTCCGTCCGTCCGTATGTATGAACGATTTCCGAAGATACAAAAGCTAGAGAGTTCATTCTTTTTGTGTTAGGTTCGTATATTGCACGCGCAGTACGAGTTTGTTTCAGAAATTCGATAACTTGTATATTTGCAAAGTTATCGATAAACGAAATTATCGGGAACCAGTTATAAAATTCTAGCTAATTCATCTTTAGAGTTAGAGTCTCCGAGTCTTCTGCATATATATAGATACTAATTTAATACAATTTCGGTTTTTGTCAGATTTTGGATTCCGGTTCCCATTTCGCCCCACCACCCCCCCAAATGTGAAAAAAATGCATTTCAAATACTAGAGACATACAGTTTGGTTTGGCATGTAGATATGAATATCATAATCATAATCTGAAGAAATCAATACGATTGTCCATCTAGAAACAGAATTATCAATCATAAAAGTTTTCTCATCAAAACCCATGTGGCGCAGCAACAAAGGCAGCGAGACAGCAAGCCCCCTGCATTGCTCACACACATACATGCTTACAAGCGTGTGTGTGTTCATGTTTTTGCATGTATAGTTTCTTACGCATAGAGAATCGAAACTCAGCATTCTTGGAATATGATTCGTTCGAAGAAGGGCTCAGGGGATTTCGTAGTCGAGCAGTCTCGACTACAGCTTTCTTACTTGTTTTTTTTTTACTTTTTATGTAATTGAGCATGAATAAAAGAAATAGAAATGATTTTCAATATATTCTATTTCTTAATTTTTGGAAAAACTTAACAAAATAAAAAAAAGAGCAATAAATAAATAAATAAAAAAAATTAAAAAAATAGTCAGTAAAACAAAAATACGTTCGTTCGGCATCGCAGTTTCTACTTTTTTAACTGCTTTGGTCAAGCTTTGTTTACATTTGTAAGGATAGTTTGGATTCTGTCGGTCAAATTTGACTACATTTTTATACCCTGAACCCATTGAAAATGGGAAATCAGGGTATAATGGTTTTGTTAAAAGTATGTAACAGGCAGAAGGAGGCGTGGCAGACCCCATAAAGTATATATATTCTTGATCAGGGTGACGAGAAAAGTTGATATAGCCATGTCCGTCTGTCTGTGCGTCCGTCTGTCCGTATGTTTGAACGCGTCGATTTCCGAAGATACAAAAGCTAGAGAGTTCATTCTTTTTGTGTTAGGTCCGTATATTGCACGCGCAGTACGAGTTTGTTTCAGAAATTCGATAACTTGTATATTTGCAAAGTTATCGATAACTGAAATTATAGGGAACCAGTTATAAAATTCTAGCTAATTCATCTTTAGAGTTAGAGTCTCCAAGTCTTCTGCATATATATAGATACCAATTTAATACAATTTCGGTTTTTGTCAGATTTTGGATTCCGGTCCCCAATTCGCCCCCACACCCCCAAATGTGTAAAAAATGCATTTCAAATACTAGAGACATACAGTTTGGTTTGGCATATAGATATGAATATCATAATCTTAATCTGAACATATCAATACGATTGTCCATCTAGAAACAGAATTATTAGTCTATAAAGTTTTCTCATCAAAACCCATGTGGCGCAGCAAGCCAGGCAGCGACACAGCAAGACGCATTGCGGGCACACATACATACATACATATGTATTTGTGCATGTAAAGCTAATTGTAAAAGAGTTATGATTTCTAAAAAAAACCTAAAATGTCCAATAGAATATGCAGATCATATGCTGAAACTCTCATTACATTCAATTATATATTTAAAAAATTTTAAAACAATTAAAATAACAATGGAAATGAAAGCAACGTTGCAATGCAAATCAATTTTCGTATGCGTGTGCACATATACACACAAAAAATCTTGGGCCGTTTTCTATGTTGCTATGCGTGTATATTCTAAGAATCACAATTGTTTTTGAATTGCGTTAGAATTGTCTTTAAATTGTATTTGTATTTTCAGCCACTGCTTTCTTTCGTATATGGCGAATTTTATTCGTTTTCGCTACACTGCCGTTCAAGTGAGCCGTGGTGTAGATGGCTAGGCAGATCCAACGAATCTTAAGGTGTCGCAGGTTCTAGTCTCGCCTAAGCCTTCCATAATTTTTTTTTTTTTTTTATACTTTGTTCCCGAAGGGGAAAAAGTATATTGGGTTTGTGCAATGTCCGTCTTGCTGTCCGTCCGTCTGTCCGTCTGTCCGTCTGTCCGTATGAACGCAATATTTTTCGGCGCTATTAGAGCTAGAGACTTGAAATTTTAAACATATACTCATATATGTTCCCGAATTATAAAGTGTAAAAATTTTCCCGATCCGCCCACTAGGGGCGTGGCAAATCGGAAAACTCTTCCGCCCATAGTTAAGTTATCATACTAGATGATGAGCTAGAGAGTTGCAATTTGAAATGTATACTCGGGGTGACAACCCAAGTTCAAAAAGCTATGGCGGATATATCTACGCCCATTGGGGGCGTGGCAAATCGGGAAATACGTATCTTCTACACCGTTAAAGCTAGAACGCTGAAATTTTGCATGTGAGTTAATGTTAGGATTCTAAGAAGATCGATCAAAAAGTTTTATGTCTACGCCCATTGGGGGCGTGGCAAATCGGACCTGAATATATAGTGATTTTTCAAATTGTGCTATATTTTGGACACTATTGACACTAGAGACTTGAAATTTTGCATGTATACTCGGGTTGACAACCCAAGACTAATAAGCTATGGTAGATATATCTACGCCCACAGGGGGCGTGGCAAACCGCAAAAGTTTATATCTCCTACAGTTTTAGAGCTAGAAGCTTGAAAATTGGATGGTTGAGTTACTAATGTTCTCCTCTATCGATCCCCCAAAAAGAATTTTTCAGCCTCTTTGGGGGCGTGGCATATCGAAAAATACCCTGTAATTTTCGCATTTTTGGAATGTAAGCAACCAAATTTTGCAGGCATGTTAGCCTCGGCCCTTTCTAAGAACTGGCAAAAAATTATGCGTCTACGCCCCCTGGGGGCGTGGCAAATCGGCAAAGAAGTTTGTTGTGGCCAACTGCATAATTCATGCATACAATAGCTTAGTAGCAATTGCTAAGATGGCAAAAAGCATTTTAACATAAATATAATAATATTAATAAATTTAAAAAATAAAATTCATAAGTTTTTGATTAATAAATAAAAAGTTTCCAGCGGGATTCGAACCTGGGTCTTTTGAAAACAACATGTAATCCTTAGCTAAACCTAAATAAATTCACAGCTGATCAGCTGACCAGCTGATCAGCAGCTTGTGACGTCACAAAACAATACAATCGCAATTCGTGCAATATGTATACACTTTTGGATGTGTATACACGTACACATGCATACATACATATATGCATGCATAGAAAAGCTGCCTGCCACACAGCGTCGCAAATCGGAAAGCATAAAGCAGTTTTAGTTTTTACTTAAATGCACAATTCATATGCGTATGTTTATAAATGATTATCAATTGGCAGCAAGCATTTTATAATAAATATACAAATATTAAAAAAAAAAAAAATTATTAATTTTTGAAAAAAAGTTTTCTGCGGGATTCGAACCCACGCACCTAAGTATAGCTTGCATAGCGCTTACCACCAGCGCCACTGCCCTGACTTGGGTTTCGTTAACTAAAACCAAATAAGGTATTGCTAGAGCGCCTTTTGACAAAACTAAAGTAATGATCGAAAAATTCTTAATTCAGTCACAATTCTTAGAATATTCTGGCATCCAAACTTTTGTATGTATACATAGAAAGTTGTGTGTATACTCGTATAGTGTGTACATGTGTAAATCTATATGTATGTGTAGGAAAAACGTTTGTTGCTTGCCATGTACGTTTTCTAATTGCCGAAATATTTCGTTAATTAAATGTTTATTAAAAAATAAGATGCACCTATGGGAACAAAGTATATCGCTGTTAGTTGCGCCTAACTGCAACGTTCTTACTTGTTTTATATTTCTTTTAATTTTTTTTTATATTTCTTTCTTTTTTATTATTATTTATTCTTTTGTATTTGATACCTTTGAAAGTCAGTTAAACTACTAAACTAATTGTGAAAAAGTGCGTTTTTTTTAATTTCAAATATTTAATAGCATAATTTCTGAAAGTTTTTTTGTTTCAATTATATTTTATTCCGTTAAGTCAACAGAAAATAATGAACAGAAAGTTTGCCCAAATAACAAAAGCACGTGACATCTGCATGTATGTACATTCAAAACTAGCCTAGCATGGTCTAAAAATTTTAACTTGATAGATGGCGCTTTAGCAGTGAACTTATTTACTATGGCTATTACAGCTTCGAGTGGCATTGATATATTTCTTTTACAATTATGAAGTGTCTGTGTTAATTAAGGTAATGCCTGTTAACCGAGGAACGTCTATTTTTAATGATATATAATAATATAACATTTTTCGAATTTCAACTAATATAAGCGCCATCTATTATTATTTTTTTTTGGCAATGCAATGTATATATACATGTACATATGTACATTTTGAACGTTACACGCATACATTCTTATGTATACTTTCTGATTTATTCATATGGGTAATTCTCCAGAAAAGTCAACTTTTTGTCACGTTCGACACTGGTTTTTTGTAATTATCTTGAAAACGGATTAATTTTAATACTAATCAAGAGCAATATATTTAACTATTTGTCAAAATAAAGAAGTTTTTTGCCATTTTCAGCACTAAAATTGAGGCATTTTCAAGATTATTACCAAACCACAGTACAGATTATTATTTTATTTTATTAAAATTGGGTTCAGGGTATTATCTAGTCGAGCACTCTCGACTAGAGTTTTCTTACTTGTTTTCTTTTAGTTTTTGTTGTCTATTTTGTTGTCGTACACGATCCAATTTTCGTCTCTTTTCGATCAGACTTTCATGTTCATCATCCAGCCATCTCCTCTTTTGTCTAACACTCTGCATTCTTTCAATGTTTTTCAATTTATAGTTCTCCTCATTCCTTACTTTCTCTCTCCATCTATAATCATCTATAATCAATAATTATATTTTTAATTTCAATATTCACAACCTGGGATGCAAATTCACTTTAGTTTATCTAAAATTTTTCTTTACCTTTTTATGGTGTCGAACGCTACACACTTTAAATTTAATATATATATTGAACGCATTGATATATTCGTTTGATTTTTTTTTTAATAAATTCGCAATTGAAAACTGTGTTTGCAACTGAATTTTGCTGTTTTTTGCTCATATACATTTGATTTACTGATAACAAAACCTATTTTTCGGTGTCGAACGTGACATCGAAATATACGGTGAAACAAACGAAAAAATATACCGTTTAGGTTATTGCATCGTTCCTTTTACATTTTTCTCTTACTATTTAAAGGTAAACGAAGAAAAAAAAAATGTTGCATAGTGTCTCTCTATAAGAACATAAATAAAATCAAAATGTACAACAGAAATGCTCAAACCAGAACTTCTGTACTTGTTCAGCTTTGGGTGTCAATATTTCGAGATGGGTTATGAATATATATAAAATTAGTTTATATTAGTTAAATTTAATATATTCTCTATAAAAAAATGTTATAAGACAATACATTTATTGACTTTGAATTTTTCGGCTGTGGTTGACCTTTCTGGAGAATTGCCCATATTTATTATAATTTCGTATAATTTAGGAACAATAGATCTAAGCTCTGTCTCGTCTGAATATAAACTAAACAGAATCAGCTCCGTACGTTGTATTCTGCTCTCATGTGTGATAGGAGAATCCAGCCTACTACGTATCCTGAACTTCCTCCTTAACTCCTTCCCGTTGAGAAATCTGCGTCCCGCAGATCAGGGTGCATTTGCTCAGATAGCGAGCGTCTTGAAAATAGTCATCAAGATTCCCTAGTTGGATCCAATATTTATTGTGGCGGCGTCATGATTATCTTGTGGCGGAATTCGAAGACTGTCTTTTGAGGTAGGAAAAAATGCTTTATGCACCGTCAGTCAGGTCATCACTCTGGCTGGTGTGTCGGACTGCGTGACCGCTTACCGACTAAAAAAACCTCCTCTGCTAGGGCTCAAGATCCACCTTCGAACCAGGACTTATTAACATTCAAGGTGGAGCCCCATAAATGAGCGTTGCCCTCTGTGTGTCTGCGTCCAGGTCATACTTCTTCAGCCGCAGAACATTTTTGGCGAAGTCACAAACTTTTTTCCAAGCTCCTGTAGTCTATATGTAGTAAACGGTTTCAGGACCTTCTTGCTGATCAGTTTCAGTTGTTAATTCACTGTCCGTTTGGTATAGACGCTTTACTTTTGAGACCACTTTAGGTGTATCGTTCATATTCCTTTTGCCGACTCCTCGACTATCAAGATTCAGACGGTAAGACTGACCAGAACGACTTGTCTCCATTTTAATGGGTAATCTTGTATTATTCGTTGGAAGACCGACTTGTGGATATCCAGCCGTGAACATAGGTATAGGTTGTTGATATAATGTAATCCATTATCAAGCATATTCGTTTCCAGTATCAAGCACAATAAAGCACAATAAAGGCTTCTAATGTTATTGTTGCATGGAGTAGCATAATGAGATTAATCGATTCCAAGTTGATTCGCATTCATCCTTTATATCAAAATTCAATTTCCAAATTAATTAAAACAATCCCATTCCATGGGTTCGTCCAATATATTTCTTTGTGTCGACTTTCATCCAAGCATCCAAACGCACGATTTTCTCTCCGATGTCTTCGAAATACTTCTTGGCAGCCAAAGATCTTCTGACCACTATACCACATGTGCCCAAACGCTGTGTTGCTTTGTGTGTTGTTAAAAGTTTTCAGGATGGGATTGTGAAGAAATATTCAACCTTGGGATTTAAAGTTAATTTTCGTGTTTTTATTTTCTTTTCTTAGCTTTACTCATAACTTTGTTTTTAATTGACATTACATCTCCGTCTTTATAGTTGATAAGTAGAGTCCTTGTCCTATTTCTTCTACTATTTGATAATTCTTGTTTGTGTTTCAACAATCCCCTCAAAAATCTTGTACTTTCTGTTGAAATTAGACAGCCCTTGAAAATTCTTCTAGACGTTCTGTTAAAAAATATGTCTGATGGTTTTTGGTTGATAATCGAATGTAAGGAAGTGTTTTATCTGTTTACTGAGATATTAACTAGTTCTTCTGTAGTGTAATTCGGAAGATATTGTTTTAAACATCTGAATATTTCTAAGAAGGTTGACTGGAATCTTTCTATCTGTGCAGTATTGAAATACTTCGGATATTGTTGTAGTCAACTGAAAAGATAAAGATGGAATCTCTATTCTTCCATTTTTTATACCCTGAACCCATTGAAAATGGGAAATCAGGGTATAATGGTTTTGTTAAAAGTATGTAACAGGCTGAAGGAGGCGTGGCAGACTCCATAAAGTATATATATTCTTGATCAGGGTGACGAGAAAGGTTGATATAGCCATGTCCGTCTGTCTGTCCGTCCGTCTGTCCGTCTGTCCGTATGTTTGAACGCGTCGATTTCCGAAGATACAAAAGCTAGAGAGTTCATTCTTTTTGTGTTAGGTCCGTATATTGCACGCGCAGTACGAGTTTGTTTCAGAAATTCGATAACTTGTATATTTGCAAAGTTATCGATAACTTAAATTATCGGGAACCAGTTATAAAATTCTAGCTAATTCATCTTTAGAGTTACAGTCTCCAAGTCTTCTGCATATAGTATATTGATACCAATTTAATACAATTTCGGTTTTTGTCAGATTTTGGATTCCGGTCCCCAATTCGCGTTCACACCCCCAAATGTGTAAAAAATGCATTTCAAATACTAGAGACATACAGTTTGGTTTGGCATATAGATATGAATATCATAATCTTAATCTGAACATATCAATACGATTGTCCATCTAGAAACAGAATTATTAGTCTATAAAGTTTTCTCATTAAAACCCATGTGGCGCAGCAAGCAAGGCAGCGACACAGCAAGACGCATTGCGGGCGCACATATGTACATACATACATACATACATACATACATATGTATGTATGTATGTATGTATGTATGTTTATTTGTGTAAGCGTAGATCAGCGTGTGGCTGCAATCGTACATACATACATACATACATATGTATTTGTGCATGTAAAGCTAATTGTAAAAGAGTTATGATTTCTAAAAAAAAACCTAAAATTTCAAATAGAATATGTAGATCATATGCTGAAACTCTCATTACATTCCATTATATATTTTAAAAATTTTAAAACAATTAAAATAACAATGGAAATGCAAGCAACGTTGAGCAATGCAAATCAATTTTCGTATGCGTGTGCACATATACACACAAAAAATCTTGGGCCTTTTTCTATGTTTCTATGCGTGCAAATTCTAAGAATCACAATTGTTTTTGAATTGCGTTAGAATTGTCTTTGAATTGTATGTGTATTTTCAGCCACTGCTTTAGTGTTTCTTTCGTATATGGCAAATTTCATTCGTTTTCGCTACTCTGTCGTTCAAGTGAGCCGTGGTGTAGATGGCTAGGCAGATGCAACAAATGTTGGGGTGTCGCAGGTTCTAGCCTCATCTAAGCCCTTCATAATTTCTTATTTTTAATTTTTTTTTTTATTTTTCTTTCTTTTTTATTATTATTTATTCTTTTGTATTTGATACCTTTGAAAGTCAGTTAGTAGTTTAACTAATTGTGAATAAGTGGGGTTTTTTTTTTTTAATTTCAAATATTTAATAGCATCATTTCTGAAAGTGTTTTTGTTTCAATTATATTTTATTCCGTTAAGTCAACAGAAAATAATGAACAAAAAAAAAGTCTGCCCAAATAACAAAAGCACGTGACATCTGCGGTTTTCCTATATGTATGACCACATGTACATTCAAAACTAGTGTAGCATGGTATAAAAATTTAAACTTGCTAGATGGCGCTTTAACAGTGAACTTATTTACTATGGCTATTACAGCTTCGAGTGGCATTTTTATATTTTTTTTTTTACAATTATGAAGTGTCTGTGTTAATTAAGGTAATGCCTGTTAATCGAGGAACGTCTATTTGTTGGGTCTATTTTTAATGATATTTAAGAATATAACATTTTTCGAATTTCAACTAATATAAGCGCCATCTATTATTATTTTTTTTGGCAATGCAATATATATATACATATACATATGTACATTTTGAACGTTACACGCATACATTCTTATGTATACTTTCTGATTTATCCATATGGGTAATTAATTCTCCAGAAAAGTCAACTTTTTGTCACGTTCGACACTGGTTTTTTGTAATTATCTTGAAAACGGATTAATTTTAGTACTAATCAAAAGCAATATATTTAACAATTTGCCAAAATAAAGAAGTTTTTTGCCATTTTCAGCACTAAAATTGCATTTTCAAGATAATTACAAAAAACCAAAGCACAGTACAGATTATTATTTTATTTTATTAAAATTGGGTTCAGGGTATTATCTAGTCGAGCACTCTCGACTAGAGTTTTCTTACTTGTTTATACCCTGAACCCATTGAAAATGGGAATTCAGGGTATAATGGTTTTGTGAAATGTATGTAACAGGCAGAAGGAGACGTCCCAGACCCTATAAAGTATATATATTCTTGATCAGCATAAAAAAATATGTTGATTGAGCCCTGTCCGTCTGTCCGTCCGTCCGTCCGTATGAACGCCGAGATTTCGGAAACTACAAAAGCTGAAATTTTACATGAACACTCGTATGTTAGCTACGCAATACGAGTTTATTTTGTTTTTTTCGATAACTCGTCCCATTTCTAAATTATCGATAAAAAATCGAAAATTCGTTTCCGTTTCTTAGGTTTTTTGGGTATAACTTCTACACCGTTTTAGCTAGAGACTTCAACTTTATAAATTTAGATATATATTATGGATACGCAGATTTTGTAGTTTTCAGATTTTGGATGCCACGCTCCCTCCGCCCCCAATTTAAAAAAAAAGTAGGGTTGTTGATAATATATCAAAATATCAATATATCGATATTGTTATACAAAAAAAATATATTTATATCGTGATATTTTTTTTGCCCAAATATCGAATATTTTTGCGATATATTTGATATATCGTTGGTCACACAAATTGTGAGACATTCTGAATCAAAATGGTTAAAACGAATTATTTAGATTTCAAAAATGGAACAGCAAAATGCAATTAATGCCCTAAAATAATAAAAACAAGTTGTAACACATCAAGTATGGCAATGCATATAAAAAACAACATTATGATGAATTTAGAAGACCAAGGTGATAGCTTCGAAAACGACCACAATAGGTCAATATTGAAAGTACACATTGCGGAAGAGGGAACTTGAGATGTAACGCAGCTTGCCACAAACTTCTTGGGAAAGTAATCCGATCATTTTTTGGAATTCTCATAAGGCCATCGAAGATCAATTACGATCAGCCCCTGGTAGCTAGGTGCCTTTGGAGCGACTTGCTTCGCCAATAAAATGAGTTGTTTGCGGCTCACGAAGTCGTATGACGGATTCTCACATGTCAGAACGCGTTTTTTTTTTTTTTTTTAACTCTGAGTACTTAATACTGGTCAATATTATTATTATTATATTAAAATAGTTACTCTTATTATTCTTTTTTTTTTTTGTCGGATTGTAAAGTTATTGTAGGAAAAAGTAAAAAAAAAATCGAAAATATCGATATATCGATATTTTTAAAGTTGAATATCAAATATCATTTTGATATTTTTTCAAAACTTTAAATATCATCGATACGATATTTTAAAAATATTCAACAACCCTGGGGGTGGGTTGGGCTGAACTTTGGACGACAATAACTCCATTTCTAGATGGACGATCTTCATGAAATTTTTAGAGTAGATTAAGAGTATATAAATCTATCTATGTGCCAAATTGCAAGTCTCTAGTATTTGAAATGCCTTTTTTTCACATTTGGGGGTGGTGGGGCGAAGTGGGGAGCGGAATCCAAAATCTGACAAAAACCGAAACTGTAATAAATTAGTATCTATATATATGCAGAAGACTTGGAGACTCTAACTCTAAAGATGAATTAGCTAGAATTTTATAACTGGTTCCCGATAATTTCGTTTATCGATAACTTTGCAAATATACAAGTTATCGAATTTCTGAAACAAACTCGTACTGCGCGTGCAATATACGAACCTAACACAAAAAGAAAGAACTCTCTAGCTTTTGTATCTTTGGAAATCGACGCGTTCATACATACGGACGGACGGACAGGCGGACATGGCTACATCAACTTTTCTCGTCACCCTGATCAAGAATATATATACTTTATGGGGCCTGCCACGCCTCCTTCTGCCTGTTACATACATTTAACAAAACCATTATATCCTGATTTCCCATTTTAAATGGGCTCAGGGTATAAAAAGGTGTTATATGAGTTCAGTGATATCCAGTACCGTGAAGGTGAAAATTTCACCTTTACTAGTACGATAAAACAGTCGATCCATACAAAACACGAAGGCGTTATTTATAAAAAAAACCTTATAAATACCCTCAAACCTTTGACGAAGAGGTCAACAAACAAATCCAAGAAATGATTGAACAAGGCATTATTCGAAAATCGAAATCGCCCTATCCAATCTGGATCGTACCGAAAAAATCGGACGCCTCCAAGAAACAAAAATATCGTTTAGTCATTGACTACCGGGATCTAAATGAGATCACCATCGACGATAAATTTCCCATCCCTTTAATAGATGAAATACTAGACAAATTAGGAAAATGTCAGTACTTCACAACAATTGATTTAGCGAAAGGATTCCATCAAATTCAGATGGATCCCGAATCAATACAGAAAACAGACTTTTCAACAAAACATGGCCATTACGAGTATACACGTATGCCATTCGGACTGAAAAACGCACCAGCAACATTCCAAAGATGTATGAATAATCTCCTAGAAGATTTGATATACAAAGATTGCTTAGTATACCTTGACGACATCATAGTTTATTCCACTTCATTGGATGAACATATGATATCACTCAAAAAAGTATTCACTAAGTTAAGAGAAGCTAATCTAAAACTACAACTCGACAAGTGCGAGTTCATGAAAAAAGAGACAGAGTTTCTTTTGAAAAACTTAAGCTCTTAATTACATCAGATCCTATATTGATCTACCCGAATTTTAATAAACAATTCTCCCTTACAACAGACGCAAGTAACATAGCTATAGGAGCAGTTCTATCACAAGAACATAAACCAATTTGCTACGCAAGTAGAACACTTAATGAACATGAAATTAATTACTCCACGATTGAAAAAGAACTACAACCCATCGTCTGGGCAACTAAATATTTCCGGTCATACCTTTTCGGTAGAAAATTTGAAATCTTAAGCGATCATAAACCTTTAGTATGGCTAAATAATATAAAAGAACCTAACATGAAACTCCAAAGATGGAAAATAAAACTCTACGAATTTGACTATAAAATAAAATATTTACCTGGTAAAGAAAATCACATAGCAGATGCACTTTCAAGAGTAAAATTAAACGAAAACTTCTTAGGAGAAACAAATAGCAATACCGCAGCAACAATACACAGTGCACAGGAAGATAATGAGAATTACATATCTATAACAGAAAGGCCATTAAACTATTACAATAGACAATTAGAATTTATAAAAGGAACAGAAAATAAAGTAGACACAATAAAGTATTTTCACAAAACAAATATAAAAATCACTTATAAAGAAATGTCGAACGCATATGCCAAAGAAATAATAAAACAAGTAAGAAAACTCTAGTCGAGAGTGCTCGACTAGATAATACCCTGTACCCAATTTTAATAAAATAAAATAATAATCTGTACTGTGGTTTGGTTTTTTGTAATTATCTTGAAAATGCATCAATTTTAGTGCTGAAAATGGCAAAAAACTTCTTTATTTTGACAAATAGTTAAATATATTGCTCTTGATTAGTACTAAAATTAATCCGTTTTCAAGATAATTACAAAAAACCAGTGTCGAACGTGACAAAAAGTTTACTTTTCTGGAGAATTACCGATATGGATAAATCAGAAAGTATAGATAAGAATGTATGCGTGCAACGTTCAAAATGTACATATGTACATATGTACATATGTGCATTGCGAGTGAGAGTTGGCGTTGTCGCGGAGTACGGTCGGTGTTTTCGCGGTCCAGTATTCTATGTTTTGTTTTCGCTGTAAAAGTGGAAATAATTAAAGACAACGTGTATGCTGCGGATTATACTTACCCAGCTGTTCCAAAGACTGCGAGGAAAACACTTAAAACGTGTTGAACGCTTTGTGGCGGCATCGCGAAGTATCCGCTTCGCCGAGTGTGGTGCAAGAGAGGGGGGGCGGTAGCGTCTTTTTGGCCTTCCATCTCTTTTTCCTCGACACAGGGCGGGAAAGCGTTTTTACTTGTGCTTGTGTGTCACAATTGTCACACTTGCACAAATAATAACAACCAGGGGCACAGCTGTTAGTAGTGCTGGAAATCGCAGCGGACATTCTAACCATTTTGAGTAACCTAACCATTTTGAGTAGTTTGGTCTTAGCAAAGACAACAACCTAACTTCTGAGGCGAAGTTACAGTAGCTAAAGTACTGCATACTTTTAGACGCAGTCTAAAGTAGTGCATACTTCCGGGCTCCTAGTGTCTCGAAGCTAAGCTGTGTTTTAAATTAGTGGGTCACTAAATTCAAACTTTAGTAGCCATTGCCCACTACAGGCTACACGCCACGGTAGTCGGAGCAGGTATGGAGGCCATGATGGAGGATGAGCTGCAAGCTTTCGCGCGCCGCTCTTCGCTGCAGCGGTCACCGCAGCAACAATTGAGGGCGTTGCCGCAGCCGGTAGCACCGAGTCAGTCCCCAGTGGCTGTTTGCCAGGCACCAAAGTCCTTAAAGGAGGCGTTAGCTCAAATAGGAGTTACCTTGGAGGGCTTGTCTGCTTTATTTGGTGGTCAGCGGCATATAAATGCCCTAATGAGAGAGGAGTTGACCAAACTGGTCAATCTTCACAAGGCGGCCGAAAAGTTTTGTGACCGCACAGTTAGAAACTGCGAGGTGCAGACCACGCCGCCCAAGAAAGCAGTGGAGAAAGTCCACAAAGCGAGCATTAGTGCTCAAAAGAGTAGCAATACGCCCAAACGGCCAAGGGAAGTAGCCGCCGAAGTGAGAAAAACTCCTTCAAAAAAGTCGAGGCCCAACAGAAGCGTAACGGTAGAGCAGATAGCAATAGGTGCGGCAGTTAGGAATGCAAACCAAGCAGATCCACAGACTAGCAAGAGTAGCTGGACGGTCGTTAAGGGTCGCAAGCCCATACAAAAGCGGCCCAGAACTGACGCAATTGCGATCTCTGGCGTAGGCGGGTGCAGCTATGCGGACATGCTTCGCGTAGTTAAGAGCGACCCAAATTTAAAACATCTGAGTGGCGATGTTCAAGGGATCAGAAAGACAGCTAAGGGGGACCTCCTGTTGCAACTAAGCAGGAAGCCGGAGCATAGCGCAGATGCTCTTCACGAGGCTGTAGGCAAGGCATTGGGCGACAGAGCGGTAGTTAAAACACTTACCGAAACGGCACACATTGAGATTCGTGATCTTGATGAACTAGCGAGCAAAGAGGAGATAATAGAGGCAATTAGGGTGGAGTTGAAAGATAGCTCACTCCCCATTACGGTCATTAAATCGCTTCGGCCAACTTACGGGGGACAGCAAAGAGCTACAGTTGCTCTCCCAGTTGGGAAAGCCAAAACTCTGCTCGAGTTGTCCAAAATTAGGATAGGATGGGTTGTATGCCGTATCCGAGCCGTGGACCAGCCTAAACGCTGCTTCAAGTGCCTCGATTACGGTCATATAGCCGCTAACTGCGCTAGCGGCTGTGATCTGAAGGGTGCCTGTTTCAGGTGTGGCGAGATGGGTCATAGTGCAAAAGCATGCACCAAGCCACCCAAATGTAGCCTCTGCGTCCGTAAAGGCGAAAAGCAGACGGATCATTCAGCAGGCAGCTTCAAGTGCCCATCCTACCGTGAAGCTGCACGTAAAATGAAATGTTAAGGTTTCTTCAACTTAACTTAAATCATTGTATAGCTGCGCAAGATCTACTAGAGCAGACTGTAAGAGAAAAATTTATAGATGTAGCCTTTCTCAGTGAACCTCATCACTGTAAGACCAGCTGTCCCAGAACGTGGGCAACAGACAGTACTGGCAAAGCAGCGCTATGGGCATGTGGCGGTTCAACGAATGTGCTTTCAGATGTTAAGCCATTCAATGGATTCGTACGCGGCCGATACGGTAACTTATGGCTATACAGTTGCTACCTGGCCCCCAGCATGCAGCTCAGCGATTTCTCAGCGACGCTCGATGAGCTTGCCGTGGATGCTAGGGGTCGGAAGGCCATTATAGCAGGCGACTTCAATTCATGGGCGTTAGAATGGGGTAGCCACACAACTAATACTAGAGGCCGTATCCTTCTGGAGATCTTCGCGACATTAGATGTTGCACTGCTCAATACTGGCCAAGAGTACACCTTCAGTAGGGCTGGATACGGATCAGTAATTGACATTACTTTTGTCACTTCGTCCCTTTTTCGGGAAGCATCATGGAGTCATTGCGATAGTTATACGGGCAGCGATCATACGGCACTTCTGTTCACAATAGGGGAGCCACTTGCCAGGGCGCCAAACTTGTGGAGAGAATCGTATCAGCTGGATACTTTCAATCCAATGGCCTTTTCAGTGGCCATTCAGTCGCTGGGCACATCTGGCAATGCTGAGGCCAGAGCATGCCAAATGGTAGCCCAAATTCAGAGTGCCTGCAGTAGTAGCATGCTACGCCGCAAGCGGTTCATGCGACAACAAACGCCTATGTATTGGTGGAATGCACAAATAGGTGACATTCGACGCAAATGCATCCAGGCGAGAAGAAGCTACCAACGCGCCCGTGGTAGGACCACATATGTAGAAATGCAAATAGCATACCAGACGGCTAGAAGACAGTTGAAGAAGGCCATTCGGGCAAGCAAAAGAGAGTGCTTCTTAGAATTGTGCGACTCAGCCGAATATGACCCTTGGGGCAGGGCATATAAGATAGTGGTTAAAAGACTATACGCAGGTAATCAGGTGCAGCCTATGGATCGTTTGGAGCTTAAATCGATTGTGGAAACACTCTTTCCAGAAAGACTAAGCTCCATTCATGCCCCTGAGACCATGTCTGCCGAGCAGGGCTCAACGAGCACTCAGATTGACTTAGTTACGGACGATGAGATACTAGTAGCTCTCAGAGGTCTTAGACTTAACTCAGCCCCAGGGCCAGACGGGATCCCAAATCGTGCGCTAAAGCTAGCCCTCGCCTTGCACCCGAGCGCGTTCGCGGAATTATACAACGAATGTATAATTCATGAGACGTTCCCCGCAATATGGAAAATCCAGAACTTGGTATTGCTACCTAAGACTGGCAAACCACCGGATGAGCCATCTTCGTATAGACCAATCTGTCTCTTAGACACCATGGGAAAGGTGTTTGAGAAACTGATTTGCTCTAGGCTGGAGAGTGCCATTGATAGCGCTGGAGGCCTTTCACCTAACCAATTTGGTTTCCGGAAGGCCCGTTCAACAGCAGATGCGCTTGACAAAGTTGTCGGCCTGGCAGCTTCCGCCATCCAAGGCACCAGATGGAAGCACGGAACGAAGCGCTACTGCATCATTGCGACTCTAGATGTGAAGAATGCATTCAACACAGCTAGTTGGGATATAATACTGGATGCGATGTCACAATATAATATCCCTAAATATCTAAAAGAGATAGTGAGGAGCTACTTCAGAGGAAGAACACTAACATACAATACGAGTGAGGGTCCCCAAACTCATATAGTGTCAGCTGGAGTCCCCCAAGGTTCAGTGCTGGGGCCTCTCCTATGGAATATGATGTACGACGGCGTACTGCGCTTGGAACTACCAGCAGGCGCGCACACCATTGGCTTTGCTGATGATGTAGCAGTCGTCACCATAGGAAAGGAGCTTAAAGATACTGAGGATATGTGCAGCGCAAGTATCAATCGCATACGAAGCTGGTTGTCTGGAGCTGGACTAGAGCTAGCGGCGCACAAAACGGAAGTCGTCCTAGTCAGCAGTCGCAAGAGAGTGGAAACTGCCAATATAAAGATCGGCAGCGTTACCATCGCATCTAAGAGGGCGATAAAGTATCTTGGCGTCATGATAGACACGAGATTAACTTTCCGCGAGCACTTAGAATATGTGCATAAAAAAGCAGCTGATTCTTGTAAAGCTCTCTCAAGAATTATGCTCAACACGCGGGGACCAAGGCAACAACGACGCCTCCTCCTAACGAGTGTCACTAGGTCCGTCATCCTCTATGCTGCACCAATATGGTCAAGTGCGATGGCAACGCCGAGCTATAGCCGAGGCATTTGTGCCACTTACAGACTGAGCGCAATCAGAGTCAGCTGCGCCTTTAGGACAGTCTCCGATGACGCGGCACTTGTTATTGCCGGTATGGTGCCACTGGAGGAATTGGTCGCCGAAGCCGTGGAGCGGAACACGCACGAGCCTATACAGCGCGACGTTATCAGGGCGGACAGCATTGCGCGATGGCAAAGACGATGGAATACCTCAACAAAAGGGCGCTGGACGCACACGCTCATCCCTGAGCTTGCACCATGGATAAACCGCAAGCACGGTGAGGTTAATTTTTATCTTACGCAGATTCTCTCGGGACATGGATGCTTCCGGAGCTACTTGAAGCGCTTTGGCCACGAGGACACGGACGAATGCTCCTGGTGTGGACGAGGACTGGTGGAAGATGCCAAACACGTCTTATTTGAGTGCGGACGCTTCCAAGAGGAGAGGCGTTGTCTGGAAGAGGCTGTGGGCCGCTCTATTAGAGCGGACAACATAGTCAATGCCATGCTGGAATCGGAGGCAGCTTGGAATCTTACAAGCACCTTCGCGGCCACAATTATGACGGAGCTCCGCCGAGTTGAGCGGATAAGAAGTCGAGGTGTCCCAGCCTAAGATAGTGCAAAGCGCTTGCGAAGCAATGCTTCACGGCCGTACCGCAAGCATCTTGCGCTATCTTTAGTCGCCGCCATCTAAATTATCTAGTATTATATAGTATAAATTTTTGTTAATAAACGAATACAAAAAAAAAAAAAAAACATATGTGCATTGCCAAAAAAAAAAAATAATAGATGGCGCTTATATTAGATTAAATTCGAAAAATGTTATATTATTAAATATCATTAAAAATAGACCCAACAAATAGACGTTCCTCGATTAACACGCATCACCTTAATTAACACAGACACTTCATAATTGTAAAAGAAATATGTATATCAATGCCACTCAAAGCTGTAATAGCCATAATAAATAAGTTCACTGCTAAAGCGCCATCTAGCAAGTTTAAATTCCTAGACCATGCTAGGCTACTTTTGAATGTACATACATGCAGATGTCACGTGCTTTTGCTATTTGGGCAAACTTTCTGTTCATTATTTTCTGTTGACTTAACGGAATAAAATATAATTGAAACAAAAACACTTTCAGAAATGATGCTATTAAATATTTGAAATTAAAAAAAAAAACCCACTTATTCACAATTAATTAAACTACCAACTGACTTTCAAAGGTATCAAATACAAAAGAATAAATAATAATAAAAAGGAAAGAAATATAATAAAAAAAAAAAATTAAAATAAGAAATTATGAAGGGCTTAGACGAGGCTAGAACCTGCGACACCCCAACATTTGTTGCATCTGCCTAGCCATCTACACCACGGCTCACTTGAACGACAGAATAGTGAAAACGAATAAAATTCGCCATATACGAAAGAAAGCAGTGGCTGAAAATACAAATACAATTCAAAGACAATTCTAACGCAATTCAAAAACAATTGTGATTCTTAGAATATACACGCATAGCAACATAGAAAACGGCCCAAGATTTTTTGTGTGTATATGTGCACACGCATACGAAAATTGATTTGCATTGCTCAACGTTGCTTGCATTTCCATTGTTATTTTAATTGTTTTAAAATTTTTAAAATATATAATGGAATGTAATGAGAGTTTCAGCATATGATCTACATATTCTATTTGACATTTTAGGTTTTTTTTTAGAAATCATAACTCTTTTACAATTAGCTTTACATGCACAAATACATACATACGATTGCAGCCACACGCTGATCTACGCTTACACACATAAACATACATACATACATACATACATACATACATATGTATGTATGTATGTACATATGTGCGCCCGCAATGCGTCTTGCTGTGTCGCTGCCTTGCTTGGTGCGCCATATGGGTTTTAATGAGAAAACTTTACAGACTAATAATTCTGTTTCTAGATGGACAATCGTATTGATATGTTCAGATTAAGATTATGATATTCATATCTGTATGCCAAACCAAACTGTATGTCTCTAGTATTTGAAATGCATTTTTTACACATTTGGGGGTGTGGGGGCGAATCGGGGACCGGAATCCAAAATCTGACAAAACCCGAAATTCTATTAAATTGGTATCAATATATATGCAGAAGACTTGGAGACTGTAACTCTAAAGATGAATTAGCTAGAATTTTATAACTGGTTCCCGATAATTTCAGTTATCGATAACTTTGCAAATATACAAGTTATCGAATTTCTGAAACAAACTCGTACTGCGCGTGCAATATACGGACCTACCACAAAAAGAAAGAACTCTCTAGCTTTTGTATCTTCGGAAATCGACGCGTTCAAACATACGGACAGACGGACAGACGGACGGACGGACGGACAGACAGACGGACATGGCTATATCAACTTTTCTCGTCACCCTGATCAAGAATATATATACTTTATGGGATCTGCCACGCCTCCTTCTGCCTGTTACATACTTTTAACAAAACCATTATACCCTGATTTCCCATTTTCAATGGGTTCAGGGTATAACAAGTAAGAAAGGTGTTGTCGAGACTACTCGACTACGAAATCCGCTGAGCCCTTCTTCGAACGAATCATATTCCAAGAATTATTCGATTCGTTTTTGCACGCATAAGAAAGTGTTTTGAGGGTGGTGGGGCGAATTGGGGACCGGAATCCAAAATCTGACAAAAACCGAAATTGTATTAAATTGGTATCAATATATATGCAGAAGACTTGGAGACTGTAACTCTAAAGATGAATCAGCTAGAATTTTATAACTGGTTCCCGATAATTTCAGTTATCGATAACTTTGCAAATATACAAGTTATCGAATTTCTGAAACAAACTCGTACTGCGCGTGCAATATACGGACCTACCACAAAAAGAATGAACTCTCTAGCTTTTGTATCTTCGGAAATCGACGCGTTCAAACATACGGACAGACGGACAGACGGACGGACGGACGGACAGACAGACGGACATGGCTATATCAACTTTTCTCGTCACGCTGATCAAGAATATATATACTTTATGGGGTCTGCCACGCCTCCTTCTGCCTGTTACATACTTTTAACAAAACCATTATACCCTGATTTCCCATTTTCAATGGGTTCAGGGTATAACAATATCTTTGTAGTAAAAATAACGTAATTTACTTTCATAACGAACAGGATTTCCCTATTTTTCAACAATCATATATCGAAATAATACATCCCAATAATATCACCAAAACTATGAAAAGCAATATTATATTGTCAAATTTATTTTTATTTTTTTTTTTTGTTGGGTTGAGGTAGGTAAAAATGCTTTATGCACCGTCAGTCAGGTCGTCACTCTGCTGGTGTGTCGGACTGCATGACTGCTTACCGACTAAAAAAACCTCCTCTTCTAGGGCTAAATTCCACCTTGGAACCGGGAACTATCTCGCATTAACCTTCAAGGTGGCGCCCTCAAATATGCTCTATCTGAGCGTTACCCTCTCTGTGCCTGCGTCCAGGTCATACTTCTTCCGCCGCAGAACATTTTTGGGGAAGTCACAGACTTTTTTCCAGGCATCTATGCTGCTGCACATTTGCTGTACTATTGTATCTACTTTGACTTCGCCGACAGAGCCTGCCAAGGCGGTTCTCTCTTCTGACCACCTTTCGCAGTCAAAGAAAGTGTGTTCTGCGTCGTCTATTGTATTTTTGCAGTAAATACAGCTGGATTCATCCGTTTTTCCCATCTTATATAGGTACTTTCGAAAGTATCCATGACCGGAGAGCATTTGTGTAAGATAAAAAGACGTTTCACCGTGCTTTCTACTTATCCACTGCTCTAGGTCGGGGATTACTTTTGCAGTCCATCTTCCATATCTTTCGGACGACCATCTCGCCTGCCAGGAGGCGATGGTTTGCTGCCGTATGACCTTTGCTGCCTGTTCAGAGAGTTCTCCGCTCTGCCGGAGTTGCCATATTTTATTGCGTTCTTGAGCAAGTAAGTCCACCGGTATGACTGCTGCTATCACGACTACTGCAGCTCCAGATACTGTGCGATACGCCGATGTTATCCGCAAGGCTGCTCTTCTCTGCACGGATAACATCGGTTTTCGCCTTACAGCTGCCTGTAGAGTATCCGCCCATACTTCGCTACCATAGAGTAGTGTAGCGTTCGTCGTTTCCATAAGAAGTCTCCGTTTCCCTTCCGTCGGGCCGTCAACGTTTGCCATCAGTCTGCTGAGAGAGCCCGTTATTGCAGCTGCTTTTCGCGTGGCGTGCTTCAGCTGTTCCCCGAAAGTGAGTTTGCTATCCAGTCTAACGCCTAGATAGTTCACTGTCCTCTGGGTCCTTATTTGATTTCCGCTTACTCGCATCTCTATTTCGGTTGGAATCTGCTTTCCTGTAAACAGAAGTAACTCTGTTTTATGGGTGGCAAGTTCCAATCCTCGAGAGCTAAGCCATGTCTGCGTGCGGATCATGACTTGGGTCAGTCTCTTTTGCGCTTCTGTGGTGTTTCTGGCAGTGATAACGGCCGCGATGTCGTCAGCGTATCCGATTAGAAATGTTTCTTCAGGCATTTCCAGTCTTAGAATGTCGTCGTAGCTGATATTCCACAGGTCTGGTCCTAGGATCGACCCCTGTGCAGCCCCTCCAGTCACTCTATAGCGTTTTGTACCAGTCTGTGTGTCATACAGGAGTACTCGATCCTGCAAGTAGCTCCTCATCATATGCACTAGGTACTCCGGTATTCGAAAATGTTGCTCCAGGGAAGCAAGCATATCGCTCCATCTAACACTATTGAAAGCATTTTTGACATCGAGCGTTACTAATAGAACCACTGGGCGCGAGTATGCATTTCCTCTTTTCGTTGCTCTGGCTGCCTGTACAACTTCATCAATAGCCCCCATTGTGGATTTTCCGGACCTGAAACCATGCTGTCTGGGGCTGAGTCCTCCAGCAGCATCTATTGCAGCTAGTAGCCTTGGTTTCAGGAGCTTTTCTAACAGCTTGCCAGCTGTATTTAGCATACACAATGGACGGTATGCCGATGGGGTGTTGGGATCGCCTTTGCCTTTGCTGATGAGCACAAGTCTCTGCTCTTTCCATACTTCTGGGAATAATCTTTCTTTTAGACATGCGTTGTACATTCTAAGGAGAAAAGTTGGTCGTCCTGTTGCTATCATCTTCAGTATCTCTGCCGGTATATTGTCTGGTCCCGGGGATTTTTTATTTTTCAGGGAGAGTGCCGCAATCTTGAGCTCTTCCTCCGTAAAATTAGGAGCTGAGCTATGAGTTTCTTCGGCTGCCCGCGCATTCGTTTCGTGAAAGTGTGTTGGGAATAGTGTTTCCACTATGTGGTCCATCGTTTCATCATCCACGTTTGGCGTTGCTCCAGAGTTCCTCAGTTTTTTCATGACTACTTTGTAGCCAAGTCCCCAGGGATCTCTGTTTACATCTTTGCAGAGCTCCTTCCACTTGTCTTGTTTGCTGCGAGCAATAGCAATCGACAGCTCCTTTCTCGCATTCTTCGCTGCAACCGCTTCTAGAATAAAATTTCCAGTGCGTCGTGCTCTTGTCAGTTTTCTTCTGCACTGTATACATACTCGTCTTTTTTCTGCGATATCGTGGTTCCACCAGTATGCCTGCCGCCTACTGCCATGTTTGCCGTGCGTTCTTGGCATCGAAACGTTACACGCTTTTACCATGGCTGTGAGGCTTCTTTCGACAATTTGGTTCGTGCTCAATGCCCCATCGAATTGTCGCTCACTTCTGTCTAGTTCAGTGAGTAATTTTCCCGTATCAATTTTATTTATGTCCCATCTGCGCGTTTTTTTTAAAGGACGCGCGGGGGGTACTTGTCGTCTATTATTATGGTAGGTGTATGAGATATACTCATGATCACTACCAGTGAAGTCGTCCAATACTTTCCAGTCCTTGATCCGATCTATGATATGCTCGGATGCAAGGGTTATGTCCGGAATAGTGCCTTCGCATCCTGGCCTGTGGAAGGTGGGTCTGTTACCGCGATTTGCTACTTCAAGTCCAGTCCTGGCTGCCATATCCATGATTTTACGTCCTCTAGAGTTAGTCGAGGGCATACCCCAATCTACTGCTCGTGCGTTGAGATCGCCTGCCACAATGAAAGGCTTCCTTCGATCCATGAGCAGGTCCTCGATTGCGTCTAGCTTAATTTGGAAAGTGTTTATGTCGTCGCTAGGTGTCAGGTAGCAGCTAACTACTACGACATCCCTGAACCGTGCGTAGACGTAACAATTTCCTAGCTTGCTCTCTTGTAGCAGCTGTCCACTGGCACTGGGAATCCATATGGCCGCAGTCTTGGTTTCGTCCTCTAACCAAACTCCGTTTGCTTTCTGCTTGTATTGCTCACTAATGATCACAATGTCGATAGCGTATTCCGCTACGATCTGTGTCAAAAGTGCATCTGC
This sequence comes from Drosophila antonietae, assembly GCA_030914385.1. Taxonomy (NCBI): domain Eukaryota; kingdom Metazoa; phylum Arthropoda; class Insecta; order Diptera; family Drosophilidae; genus Drosophila; species Drosophila antonietae. Next base: position 68,335 of record JAUESO010000200.1, read on the forward strand.
AGTTTTGCTCCGGTGTAGGTTACCTTGGAGTATCTTTATCATGGTGCTATACGAGTGCCTGGGCATTTCTGCGATCCTGGCATGTGGGCAACAGAGCTACGCCCTGCGTCAGTGCAGATGCAGCATTTTGGGGGTTTTTTGCAGTCTTTCATTTTGTGGCCTGCTTCCCCGCATCTAATGCAGATGCCTCCGCCATTTCGGTCTGGTCCCGTACAATTGGTCTGTAGGTGACCGACCCCGAAACATCGATAGCATCTGCGGATGGTGTGGCACATCCTAGGCCTGACACTGACAAAACCTATTTTAAGTTGTAGGTTGAGCAGCGTCTCCGCTAATTGGCTTTCCAGTGTTACGAAAGCTCTTACCTGTTCTCGGCTGTTCGGAGCAGTGACTTTTATTCGCAAGTCAACTGTTGTGTTTGCGAGTGCTTTATGCACTGCCTCAGCCACTTCAGACTCTACAGTGAGTGAGTCGAGATCTCTGATCTCTACTGTCGCTGTAGGCTTCAGCTCGGCTACCGTGGCTGTTTCCTCGACGATATGCTTTAGTTTTTCAACCAGCTGCTGTTGTATCTTTTCCCCTTTACCGAGTTCCACAAGGAGTGCCCCGGATCGGGTTTTCCTTATAGCTCTCACGTTTGCCTATTCGTCCTGTTGGATTGTGCTGCGTATGTTTCTAAGAACATCTACGTAGCTTTGTCCCCCTTCAGGTTTTATGAGGACTGCTTCTGTTCGGAGGGGCTTCTTTTTCTCTTTTTTTGGCGTTTTCGCTGCTACTTTTGGCTTCTCCCCTGCTGCCGAAGTAGCTTTTCCCGCTTTTTGATGCGAAGCACCTTTTTTGGTAACTTTTTGCCAAAGATTTTGTGGTCTTTCGCAGAGTTTTTTACCAGACTCTGACTCTAGGGGGCTAGAGGCCTGTCTCTTTTGTATAGTGGGTGTTCCCACTGATTCAGAGCTCTTTGCCTCTCTCTCTATTAATGGCTGTTGCTTCTGCTTATTAGCTTCAGCCTCGATCTTCTTCCAGGAGCTCCTGCAGTGTCCTAAGACATCGAGTAGTTCGTCCAAGTCCGATACCCCGCTTCTTACGTCCAGGCTAATGTTTTTTTGTTTAGCCACAGCGGTTTTTATACGTCGCAAAGCCTGACGGCATTTCAGGATGGCATCCTCCTCCTCGGCACGGAGTTTCATCATGTACTCCTGCCTTGGTGACATCACTAGCCCTGCATTAGTGCTTGGGGCGCATGCTTCCGTCGCGGTTGTTTTTGGAGTTTCCTCCACGCTTTTTGGTGCAGATGCTACCGGGCTTCGCTGTATCTTTGAGCTTTTACCAAAGCCCAACTTTGGGTCAGTGAAGCGAGAGTCACTTTCCATTTGTGGTGTCTTCTTGTTGTTGTTGTTGTGGTTGTTGTTCATTTTTTTTGTTTGTTGGGTCCCAACTCCAAGCCGCTATCTCAGCTCGGATGTACAGTCACTCAGACGATCCTCATGGTTGTCTATGCAGAGCAGGGAGGCCATGCGAGCGTTGACGCTGGACCTTATGGGAGTCAGCGTTCAGAGCCAAGATCTTGTGCAGATTAAGGATATATATCAACTTAAACCTGTACCACCAAAAATTAAATTGGCGACGAGCTTCGAACGTACTTGGAGGCCTGCCAGGGTTTTAACGGAACGGAGGCAGCAGCAGCATTATCCTAGAAGCCATTTCTGCAAGATGTCACTCTTGCTTACTGAGGTCCTAGAATGCTACTCCTGTCAGCCCAGGTGCAAAAATTTTCAAAATCGTATATTTTTTCATAGTCCGTGGTCGGTCGAAGATTTCACTTTAGTAAGTTCCATCTTTCTGTTTTTTTTCTGAAGTCGCTGCCCACATGGTTCACGGTTGGTCGGCTGACCAATCGCAGTCCAGTGGGCCGATCTTCAAAAAGCGCCGTGTGGTAGGTTAGTCGCCTTGTACGACAAGCTCCTCTACCAACTGGGGGAGTATTCTACTACCCGCTTCCCCCACGGGAATTTAAAGAGATAATTTTAAAAAATCATAAAGAACTTCTACACCCAGGAATAGAGAAAACAATTAATTGTTTCAAAGAAAAGTTCTATTTCCCTGACTATCAAAAACTAATACAGAACATAATAAATGAATGTTTAATTTGTAACTTAGCTAAAACGGAAAATAGAAATACTAAATTAACATTTGAAATCACTCCAGAAGTATATAACATTGGAGAGAAATACATAATGGACTTTTATATAATCGATATTCTACAATTCCTTTCATGCATAGACCTATATTCCAAATTTGCAACATTAATCGAAGTAAAATCTAGAGATTGGTTAGAAGCAAAAAGAGCTATAATGAGAATATTTAACGAGCTAGGCAAACCAATAGAAATCAAAGCAGATAAAGATTCAGCATTCATATGCGCAGCATTACAGAACTGGTTAAAAGAAGAAAACGTTAAAATTGATATAACAACGAGTAAAAATGGGATTGCAGACGTAGACAGATTCCATAGAACAGTAAATGAAAAACTTAGAATCATTAACAACGAAAATAACATTGAAGATAAATTAACTAAATTCGAAAAAATACTTTACACATACAATCATAAAATTAAACATAAAACAACTAATAGAACACCAGCAGATATTTTCATATACGCAGGAACACCTGAATATAATACCCAGTTAAATAAAATCAGCCAGATAACAGATCTTAATAAAAACAGACATGAGTACGAAGTAAATACTAAATATAGACAAGCACCGTTAGTTAAAACAAAAACAACAAATCCCTTTAAAAAGACAGGTATAATAAATCAACTTGATGATAAACACTATGAAGAAATAAACAGAGGACGTAAAGTCATTCACTATAAATCCAAATTCAAAAAGAAAAAGGAAATTAACAAAAGTAAATACGATAACTAATTACAGATCAACTAATAAAGATGACTCTCATGTTCATCATTATAACGTTTAATATTCAATCCAAAATTACTCAAACACAACTACTTAAACATGTAGATTCGGAAAAATTATTGAACACTAAAACCTCTACTTGGCTTAAAAAAAGATATAAATGAAATATTAATAATATCCAATATCCCAAGAGAAATTATCAAAACCCCAATCTTTGAGATACTTCCGTATCTCAATTATCAAAACCCCAATCTTTGAGATACTTCCGTACCCAGACTCAGAAAAGAACATCTTAACCGAGAACTCACATAATAAATACTACTTTGAAAACGAAAACTGATACAATAAAAACACCAAACAATTAGAAACAAATTAATGTATAATAGGCATTTTAAATCAAGTAACAACCTCATGTAAATACACAAAAACCTTTAAAAATTATCAAATTACCTACATAGAACCTAATATTATTGTAACTTGGAATTTACCAAAGACCAAATTAAATCAAGATTGCGTAAACAACGAATTAACAATAGAAGGAAATAATATAATAAAAATTTACGATTGTTCATTACAGTTAAATGAAATATCTATTAAGAACTAGAAAACCCGGCGAACTCCGCTTCGCCACCAGATGGATTCGTTTTTTGTAACATTCCGTTTTGTGGATTAAAAGATGAAGATAATTTTTTTTTTTTTTTCGATATTTGAAAAAGAAAAACTGTATTTCATTTCACAACAGTAATGAATTCATTTTGATTACAAAAATGAAATTTAGTTGAACTTCTCTGAAAGTGAATCCAAAATCAAAGCGTGTCCGCAAATTATCCCTTTCATTGAAGTGCTCGTTGGTAAACCACATTTTTTGTTTTTTGATCTGACGTTAACACAAACAAAGAGGATGGTTTCCCAACTCGTGAACACGCAACGTATAGCTGCCCATGTGAAAAACAATGATTTTCTAAATTGATCCCGCAAACACTAAGCGATTGGCCTTGCGACTTGTTAATTGTCATTGCGAATCCAAGGCGAACCGGAAATTGCAAACGTTTGAATTCAAACGGAAGATCAGTCGGAATCATTGGAATTCGAGGAATACATCCATTTTCACCTGCGTATTTTCCGTTAATAATGGTTGCCTCAATCAAATTCGGCATAAGTCTTTTCACCGCAAGCCGAGTACCGTTGCAAAGTCGCGGTGGATTCAAATTACGCAATATCATAATAAGTGAACACACTTTGAGTTGCAAGTTATGTGGTGGAAATCCTGGTAACTCCAGAGACTTCAAAAACTCCGTTGGATAATTTACTACATCATCGGGATTTGTTATGGAATCAACGGATTTATATGTCACCAAATAGCCATCGATTTTTGATTGAATGATGAAATTCAATGCGTGTACATCATTATTCTTTGCGGCGAGAATTGTTCGTTGACTTAACCAAGCATAATTCTGATAATTCTCACTAATGTTTGGGAAAACATTTTCAATAAGAGCTAATTGAGAGTCTACAAATCGGCAAAAGTCGTTGGTAAGAGTAATTAATCCAGTTGTCGCATCAACTGGGACTTCTCCATTTCCAATAGCTAACAATTGCTTGGAAAATAGGGCAGCACTTTGATCATTTTGAAGTTGAACTCTCATATTAGTGGTTAGCGATAATATTTTTACGTTATTCCACAAAAGTGATGCCTTCAGGCAAGCATTCAATTCATCTGCAGGCGTTCCACGGGGTATTAGTGGCAACGTCTGCCTGAAATCGCCTGCCAACAAAATCATCAAATTGCCAAAGATGTTATTTCGCCGAAGATCCTTCAGTGTGAAGTTAAGTGCTTCAAGTGATTTCTTATGTGCCATTGTGCACTCATCCCAAACAATGAGCTTACATTGCTTCAACAATTTTCCCATTGCACTGGATCGGGAAATATTACATGTTGGAGTATCAATTGTGTTTGAATTGAGTGGCAACTTAAGTGCAGAATGTGCAGTACGACCGCCATCTAGAAGAGTCGCCGCAATTTCAGATGATGCTAACGCTAAAGCTATGTCACATCTTGAGCGAATAGTGGCCAAAATCAATGAAATGATAAATGTTTTCCCTGTTCCTCCAGGTGCGTCCAGGAAGAATAGACCACCAGTATTATTGTCCATCGCTTGCATTAATGTTTCGTATACATGTTTTTGCTGTTCATTCAGCAACGGCACATTTTTTTTAACGAATTCCTGCAATGTATCAACATTGTATTGCAGCTCTCGATTTATTTCTTGGTTAAATGTATCGTGCATCGATCGATTTGGCGCAATCATTCCTACTTCAATCAGTAGCTTATTTCCAATAGTCAAGCATTGATCCTCAATCAGAATCAATCCTTCATTGTAGATTTCATCGGTTATTTGCATGTCGGGATTGTTCGTTCGAATGCGCAAGTGAAGCAAGATATCTTCACATATGTCGTCTTTGTATTTGTTCCATAACTGGATTGGTTGTGAAGGGAAACATGTGGTGATGATAATTGCGAACAGCGTTCGTATTTGGTACGCGTTTGAGGAAACAACTGAATCCGCAAGTGTTAAATCCCAATGAGAATCGTTCTCCAGCAAACCCAATAGCTGACATGCTTCTCGATATGTTTGGCATTGGTGGCCATTCACAGTTTTCAAATGCGCAAATGATTTTGGTTCACGTACATTTACCAACAGCAGTCGCAAATAAAAACATTCATCATTTCTAGGATGAACAGTATACATGCGACCTAGCGCATCAGTGGAAAATACCTGTGGCCAATCTGGAACTACGGTTCCTTGTTTGCGACGTTGGAATTGCTTTCTTGATTGATTCCAAGTGTAATACTTGGGCATTTCAACGTACATAAGCGTCGCAGCGAATGGATCTGCTTCACACATTGCAAAGAAGCTAGTCAATGTTGTCGATGGTGGTTTCTCAGCTCGTTGTGCCGCATTACCCTCAGTGAAGTAAACTCTTTGTCCATTTTCCAAATGCACTGCTAAATGTACAACTGTGGGATATCTTTCATGAATTTGAAATGAGAATAATCGCCACAGAGCTTCATTAGTACTGACGTATCTGCCTATTTGGAAGTTACTGATTTCGTCATTGGCATTTTCCGACGCAATACCAAACACAGCCATGTCGCTGCCTTTTGTAACGTACTTGCACAAATATTTAACTGACTTGGCCGAATGACAACTCTCAACATTCACATGTGCTTCGAAAATTCGTGATAGCAGCGGGCAATATGGTACAATGAACTCATTTCCGATCTCAATCTCTTGATTTTTAACTTTAACTTTGATAGTGTGACCATTATCTTCTTTTGAACGTCGACGATAAACTGGATACCCATGGTTCCCTGTAACTGTTTCAGCAACTAACGGTCGCGGATATCATTTTGTGCACTTTCCATCAGCCATGAAAGGCGATAATGGATTTAATGCACCGCACGGTCCATGGACCATCTGAGTCGTCACAATGTCGTGTAGATGGGGATCAGTGACTGGATCGGGAATTTCTGCTGATATTATGTCATCCACTTCATTTGAATGTAAATTGTTCTGCAACCAAATTAGGATGTGCGCATGCGGTAGTCCACGTTTCTGCCATTCCACCGAGTACATATGACAACGTGTGTCACCAAAAACTCTATACTTACTAAGAACATCCATCATAACTTTGAGTTTTTGCTTAAAGACTCTGGCGATTATGTCATGGCGATCTGGCGGTTTTTGGCCCGGGTCCAACTCACGTTTAATTTCCCTCCACTTCGGATTGCATGTGAACGTAATAAATAAATCCGGAGTTCCATAATTTTTCACGTACGTCATAGCGTCTTGAGCGTATTCGTGCATGTGGCGTGGGCTTCCACTGTAAGATGATGGGAGAATCGTCAGGCGTCCAATATCCTGAACATTACCATCTGAATGAATTGCATCACTCAAGTGTATATAGTCCTCAGTTCGTAGCTTTGCCTGATTGAATCGAATGAACGCCAAACGAACTGTTAGGAAACGAATAACTTGAATCTCAAATACCCAATTTCACAGTACCGATTTTACGTAAGCGTCATAGTGAACTAAGCGTTTGAAAAAAACATAATGAAATGAAATTAACTGAACAGAGTGTTATGAGCTGAATTTGTACCGTCAGGAAGGGAAGTCCAACTTATTTTTATGTTTTTCTTATCTTCTAACCTCATGGATCCCGTGAACTTTCCAACAAATGTAAAACCGTGGAAATCGGTTAGTGCGTTTGGAGTTAAGAATCATCAGAACAGAAAACCCGACTTATTTTTATATAAGAGATTCATACTTTGACTATTCACAAAGCATCTATGTAACAAACAATATCACAAAACTAGAACCCATATCTTACTTACAAACTAAAGAAATTATTAACCAACATACAAAATACAACAGTGTATTCCAAACTATTACTATAATTACTTTTGTCATTACTATTATAAGCATAATATTGTATTTAATTTATAAGCTTAAAATTGTACCACAAAAACTAATTATTAATGTCAATAACACTAAAAAACCAGAAATTGAAATCCCAAATCGAGTGGTCGAGCAAAGCCCTTCACTATACCCAAAAGTATCCGCCTGAGCACAGGCTATTTTCTTAAGGAAACATAACGTCATACTTAGCGACAATCACTCGCACCTTTTCCCATAAACTCATATTTCATATAAACGGGTTCATTCACCCTATATCCGCCAATAGCATAACACTTACATAAACATCCACGTGTAAGCGACAGATACAAGCCCCAAGCGTGAGAACGCCTGATCAGCAATTCTATCCTAAACAGCCAAAAGTGTGAGAACGCCTGATCAGCAATTTTATCCTTAGCAGCCAAAAAGCGTGAGATCGCCTATTCAGCATATTATCAATAACCAATCAGATTCATTCAAACATATCGTCCGACCAAAAGCTCACCACTGAAAGCTCAGAAGCTTTCCAATACCGCATATAATAAGCCAACACACAATTGTATCTTTTAGTTCTAATCGAGTTTTAAGCCGCGGCTCTAACATTGCTGTAAGGTTTTTAATAAGATAAACTCCAACTGTTAAAATTAAATATAGTTAAATTTTTTAAATAAAGACGGTTGTTAAACACATAATTATATATATATGTACATATATATATACAACTAGAAAACCCGGCGAACTCCGCTTCGCCACCAGATGGATTCGTTTTTTGTAACATTCCGTTTTGTGGATTAAAAGATGAAGATAATTTTTTTTTTTTTTCGATATTTGAAAAAGAAAAACTGTATTTCATTTCACAACAGTAATGAATTCATTTTGATTACAAAAATGAAATTTAGTTGAACTTCTCTGAAAGTGAATCCAAAATCAAAGCGTGTCCGCAAATTATCCCTTTCATTGAAGTGCTCGTTGGTAAACCACATTTTTTGTTTTTTGATCTGACGTTAACACAAACAAAGAGGATGGTTTCCCAACTCGTGAACACGCAACGTATAGCTGCCCATGTGAAAAACAATGATTTTCTAAATTGATCCCGCAAACACTAAGCGATTGGCCTTGCGACTTGTTAATTGTCATTGCGAATCCAAGGCGAACCGGAAATTGCAAACGTTTGAATTCAAACGGAAGATCAGTCGGAATCATTGGAATTCGAGGAATACATACATTTTCACCTGCGTATTTTCCGTTAATAATGGTTGCCTCAATCAAATTCGGCATAAGTCTTTTCACCGCAAGCCGAGTACCGTTGCAAAGTCGCGGTGGATTCAAATTACGCAATATCATAATAAGTGAACCAACTTTGAGTTGCAAGTTATGTGGTGGAAATCCTGGTAACTCCAGAGACTTCAAAAACTCCGTTGGATAATTTACTACATCATCGGGATTTGTTATGGAATCAACGGATTTATATGTCACCAAATAGCCATCGATTTTTGATTGAATGATGAAATTCAATGCGTGTACATCATTATTCTTTGCGGCGAGAATTGTTCGTTGACTTAACCAAGCATAATTCTGATAATTCTCACTAATGTTTGGGAAAACATTTTCAATAAGAGCTAATTGAGAGTCTACAAATCGGCAAAAGTCGTTGGTAAGAGTAATTAATCCAGTTGTCGCATCAACTGGGACTTCTCCATTTCCAATAGCTAACAATTGCTTGGAAAATAGTGCAGCACTTTGATCATTTTGAAGTTGAACTCTCATATTAGTGGTTAGCGATAATATTTTTACGTTATTCCACAAAAGTGATGCCTTCAGGCAAGCATTCAATTCATCTGCAGGCGTTCCACGGGGTATTAGTGGCAACGTCTGCCTGAAATCGCCTGCCAACAAAATCATCAAATTGCCAAAGATGTTATTATTTCGCCGAAGATCCTTCAGTGTGAAGTTAAGTGCTTCAAGTGATTTCTTATGTGCCATTGTGCACTCATCCCAAACAATGAGCTTACATTGCTTCAACAATTTTCCCATTGCACTGGATCGGGAAATATTACATGTTGGAGTATCAATTGTGTTTGAATTGAGTGGCAACTTAAGTGCAGAATGTGCAGTACGACCGCCATCTAGAAGAGTCGCCGCAATTCCAGATGATGCTAACGCTAAAGCTATGTCACATCTTGAGCGAATAGTGGCCAAAATCAATGAAATGATAAATGTTTTCCCTGTTCCTCCAGGTGCGTCCAGGAAGAATAGACCACCAGTATTATTGTCCATCGCTTGCATTAATGTTTCGTATACATGTTTTTGCTGTTCATTCAGCAACGGCACATTTTTTTGAACGAATTCCTGCAATGTATCAACATTGTATTGCAGCTCTCGATTTATTTCTTGGTTAAATGTATCGTGCATCGATCGATTTGGCGCAATCATTCCTACTTCAATCAGTAGCTTATTTCCAATAGTCAAGCATTGATCCTCAATCAGAATCAATCCTTCATTGTAGATTTCATCGGTTATTTGCATGTCGGGATTGTTCGTTCGAATGCGCAAGTGATGCAAGATATCTTCACATATGTCGTCTTTGTATTTGTTCCATAACTGGATTGGTTGTGAAGGGAAACATGTGGTGATGATAATTGCGAACAGCGTTCGTATTTGGTACGCGTTTGAGGAAACAACTGAATCCGCAAGTGTTAAATCCCAATGAGAATCGTTCTCCAGCAAACCCAATAGCTGACATGCTTCTCGATATGTTTGGCATTGGTGGCCATTCACAGTTTTCAAATGCGCAAATGATTTTGGTCCACGTACATTTACCAACAGCAGTCGCAAATAAAAACATTCATCATTTCTAGGATGAACAGTATACATGCGACCTAGCGCATCAGTGGAAAATACCTGTGGCCAATCTGGAACTACGGTTCCTTGTTTGCGACGTTGGAATTGCTTTCTTGATTGATTCAAAGTCTAATACTTGGGCATTTCAACGTACATAAGCGTCGCAGCGAATGGATCTGCTTCACACATTGCAAAGAAGCTAGTCAATGTTGTCGATGGTGGTTCTCTCAGCTCGTTGTGCCGCATTACCCTCAGTGAAGTAAACTCTTTGTCCATTTTCCAAATGCACTGCTAAATGTACAACTGTGGGATATCTTTCATGAATTTGAAATGAGAATAATCGCCACAGAGCTTCATTAGTACTGACGTATCTGCCTATTTGGAAGTTACTGATTTCGTCATTGGCATTTTCCGACGCAATACCAAACACAGCCATGTCGCTGCCTTTTGTAACGTACTTGCACAAATATTTAACTGACTTGGCCGAATGACAACTCTCAACATTCACATGTGCTTCGAAAATTCGTGATAGCAGCGGGCAATATGGTACAATGAACTCATTTCCGATCTCAATCTCTTGATTTTTAACTTTAACTTTGATAGTGTGACCATTATCTTCTTTTGAACGTCGACGATAAACTGGATACCCATGGTTCCCTGTAACTGTTTCAGCAACTAACGGTCGCGGATATCGTTTTGTGCACTTTCCATCAGCCATGCAAGGCGATAATGGATTTAATGCACCGCACGGTCCATGGACCATCTGAGTCGTCACAATGTCGTGTAGATGGGGATCAGTGACTGGATCGGGAATTTCTGCTGATATTATGTCATCCACTTCATTTGAATGTAAATTGTTCTGCAACCAAATTAGGATGTGCGCATGCGGTAGTCCACGTTTCTGCCATTCCACCGAGTACATATGACAACGTGTGTCACCAAAAACTCTATACTTACTAAGAACATCCATCATAACTTTGAGTTTTTGCTTAAAGACTCTGGCGATTATGTCATGGCGATCTGGCGGTTTTTGGCCCGGGTCCAACTCACGTTTAATTTCCCTCCACTTCGGATTGCATGTGAACGTAATAAATAAATCCGGAGTTCCATAATTTTTCACGTACGTCATAGCGTCTTGAGCGTATTCGTGCATGTGGCGTGGGCTTCCACTGTAAGATGATGGGAGAATCGTCAGGCGTCCAATATCCTGAACATTACCATCTGAATGAATTGCATCACTCAAGTGTATATAGTCCTCAGTTCGTAGCTTTGCCTGATTGAATCGAATGAACGCCAAACGAACTGTTAGGAAACGAATAACTTAATCTCAAATACCCAATTTCACAGTACCGATTTTACGTAAGCGTCATAGTGAACTAAGCGTTTGAAAAAACATAATGAAATGAAATTAACTGAACAGAGTGTTATGAGCTGAATTTGTACCGTCAGGAAGGGAAGTCCAACTTATTTTTATGTTTTTCTTATCTTCTAACCTCATGGATCCCGTGAACTTTCCAACAAATGTAAAACCGTGGAAATCGGTTAGTGCGTTTGGAGTTAAGAATCATCAGAACAGAAAACCCGACTTATTTTTATATAAGAGACTAGAAAACCCGGCGAACTCCGCTTCGCCACCAGATGGATTCGTTTTTTGTAACATTCCGTTTGTGGATTAAAAGATGAAGATAATTTTTTTTTTTTTTTTCGATATTTGAAAAAGAAAAACTGTATTTCATTTCACAACAGTAATGAATTCATTTTGATTACAAAAATGAAATTTAGTTGAACTTCTCTGAAAGTGAATCCAAAATCAAAGCGTGTCCGCAAATTATCCCTTTCATTGAAGTGCTCGTTGGTAAACCACATTTTTTGTTTTTTGATCTGACGTTAACACAAACAAAGAGGATGGTTTCCCAACTCGTGAACACGCAACGTATAGCTGCCCATGTGAAAAACAATGATTTTCTAAATTGATCCCGCAAACACTAAGCGATTGGCCTTGCGACTTGTTAATTGTCATTGCGAATCCAAGGCGAACCGGAAATTGCAAACGTTTGAATTCAAACGGAAGATCAGTCGGAATCATTGGAATTCGAGGAATACATACATTTTCACCTGCGTATTTTCCGTTAATAATGGTTGCCTCAATCAAATTCGGCATAAGTCTTTTCACCGCAAGCCGAGTACCGTTGCAAAGTCGCGGTGGATTCAAATTACGCAATATCATAATAAGTGAACACACTTTGAGTTGCAAGTTATGTGGTGGAAATCCTGGTAACTCCAGAGACTTCAAAAACTCCGTTGGATAATTTACTACATCATCGGGATTTGTTATGGAATCAACGGATTTATATGTCACCAAATAGCCATCGATTTTTGATTGAATGATGAAATTCAATGCGTGTACATCATTATTCTTTGCGGCGAGAATTGTTCGTTGACTTAACCAAGCATAATTCTGATAATTCTCACTAATGTTTGGGAAAACATTTTCAATAAGAGCTAATTGAGAGTCTACAAATCGGCAAAAGTCGTTGGTAAGAGTAATTAATCCAGTTGTCGCATCAACTGGGACTTCTCCATTTCCAATAGCTAACAATTGCTTGGAAAATAGTGCAGCACTTTGATCATTTTGAAGTTGAACTCTCATATTAGTGGTTAGCGATAATATTTTTACGTTATTCCACAAAAGTGATGCCTTCAGGCAAGCATTCAATTCATCTGCAGGCGTTCCACGGGGTATTAGTGGCAACGTCTGCCTGAAATCGCCTGCCAACAAAATCATCAAATTGCCAAAGATGTTATTATTTCGCCGAAGATCCTTCAGTGTGAAGTTAAGTGCTTCAAGTGATTTCTTATGTGCCATTGTGCACTCATCCCAAACAATGAGCTTACATTGCTTCAACAATTTTCCCATTGCACTGGATCGGGAAATATTACATGTTGGAGTATCAATTGTGTTTGAATTGAGTGGCAACTTAAGTGCAGAATGTGCAGTACGACCGCCATCTAGAAGAGTCGCCGCAATTCCAGATGATGCTAACGCTAAAGCTATGTCACATCTTGAGCGAATAGTGGCCAAAATCAATGAAATGATAAATGTTTTCCCTGTTCCTCCAGGTGCGTCCAGGAAGAATAGACCACCAGTATTATTGTCCATCGCTTGCATTAATGTTTCGTATACATGTTTTTGCTGTTCATTCAGCAACGGCACATTTTTTTGAACGAATTCCTGCAATGTATCAACATTGTATTGCAGCTCTCGATTTATTTCTTGGTTAAATGTATCGTGCATCGATCGATTTGGCGCAATCATTCCTACTTCAATCAGTAGCTTATTTCCAATAGTCAAGCATTGATCCTCAATCAGAATCAATCCTTCATTGTAGATTTCATCGGTTATTTGCATGTCGGGATTGTTCGTTCGAATGCGCAAGTGATGCAAGATATCTTCACATATGTCGTCTTTGTATTTGTTCCATAACTGGATTGGTTGTGAAGGGAAACATGTGGTGATGATAATTGCGAACAGCGTTCGTATTTGGTACGCGTTTGAGGAAACAACTGAATCCGCAAGTGTTAAATCCCAATGAGAATCGTTCTCCAGCAAACCCAATAGCTGACATGCTTCTCGATATGTTTGGCATTGGTGGCCATTCACAGTTTTCAAATGCGCAAATGATTTTGGTTCACGTACATTTACCAACAGCAGTCGCAAATAAAAACATTCATCATTTCTAGGATGAACAGTATACATGCGACCTAGCGCATCAGTGGAAAATACCTGTGGCCAATCTGGAACTACGGTTCCTTGTTTGCGACGTTGGAATTGCTTTCTTGATTGATTCCAAGTGCTAATACTTGGGCATTTCAACGTACATAAGCGTCGCAGCGAATGGATCTGCTTCACACATTGCAAAGAAGCTAGTCAATGTTGTCGATGGTGGTCTCTCAGCTCGTTGTGCCGCATTACCCTCAGTGAAGTAAACTCTTTGTCCATTTTCCAAATGCACTGCTAAATGTACAACTGTGGGATATCTTTCATGAATTTGAAATGAGAATAATCGCCACAGAGCTTCATTAGTACTGACGTATCTGCCTATTTGGAAGTTACTGATTTCGTCATTGGCATTTTCCGACGCAATACCAAACACAGCCATGTCGCTGCCTTTTGTAACGTACTTGCACAAATATTTAACTGACTTGGCCGAATGACAACTCTCAACATTCACATGTGCTTCGAAAATTCGTGATAGCAGCGGGCAATATGGTACAATGAACTCATTTCCGATCTCAATCTCTTGATTTTTAACTTTAACTTTGATAGTGTGACCATTATCTTCTTTTGAACGTCGACGATAAACTGGATACCCATGGTTCCCTGTAACTGTTTCAGCAACTAACGGTCGCGGATATCGTTTTGTGCACTTTCCATCAGCCATGCAAGGCGATAATGGATTTAATGCACCGCACGGTCCATGGACCATCTGAGTCGTCACAATGTCGTGTAGATGGGGATCAGTGACTGGATCGGGAATTTCTGCTGATATTATGTCATCCACTTCATTTGAATGTAAATTGTTCTGCAACCAAATTAGGATGTGCGCATGCGGTAGTCCACGTTTCTGCCATTCCACCGAGTACATATGACAACGTGTGTCACCAAAAACTCTATACTTACTAAGAACATCCATCATAACTTTGAGTTTTTGCTTAAAGACTCTGGCGATTATGTCATGGCGATCTGGCGGTTTTTGGCCCGGGTCCAACTCACGTTTAATTTCCCTCCACTTCGGATTGCATGTGAACGTAATAAATAAATCCGGAGTTCCATAATTTTTCACGTACGTCATAGCGTCTTGAGCGTATTCGTGCATGTGGCGTGGGCTTCCACTGTAAGATGATGGGAGAATCGTCAGGCGTCCAATATCCTGAACATTACCATCTGAATGAATTGCATCACTCAAGTGTATATAGTCCTCAGTTCGTAGCTTTGCCTGATTGAATCGAATGAACGCCAAACGAACTGTTAGGAAACGAATAACTTTAATCTCAAATACCCAATTTCACAGTACCGATTTTACGTAAGCGTCATAGTGAACTAAGCGTTTGAAAAAACATAATGAAATGAAATTAACTGAACAGAGTGTTATGAGCTGAATTTGTACCGTCAGGAAGGGAAGTCCAACTTATTTTTATGTTTTTCTTATCTTCTAACCTCATGGATCCCGTGAACTTTCCAACAAATGTAAAACCGTGGAAATCGGTTAGTGCGTTTGGAGTTAAGAATCATCAGAACAGAAAACCCGACTTATTTTTATATAAGAGATTATATATATATATATATACAATTGACTGACGTTGGCATTAATTAAGTGAGCTGATTGAATATTATTGATATAGTAGACAGAGGAAAAGGCTTTTCTCCAAAAGTAGATTCTCATTTCAATCAGCTTAATTAATATATATATATATGTATATATATATATGAAGTTGAGGTGGGCACACGCGCAATATTCGAGTCCCATGCACGAAACATGCAAATGCCCCAGGCAGAGCATTCATTCAAATGCATTTACAAATGATACTCGGCGATTGTGATTATCACATCACAGACGTACACATATATATGTGTGTGTAGGCTCACATCAGCTACCACACAGCAATCGCTGGGAAATTAGAATTGCTACATGCAGCAAGTGCATTGCACACAGGCACATAAATGCCTACACATATAGCAAGGAAGTGTAAATGTGTTATATATATATATACGCCTCTCCTCTTGGAAGCGTCCGCACTCGAATAAGACGTGTTTGGCGTCTTCCACCAGTCCTCGTCCGCACCAGGAGCATTCGTCCGCGTCCTCGTGGCCAAAGCGCTTCAAGTAGCTCCGGAAGCATCCATGTCCCGAGAGAATCTGCGTAAGATAAAAATTAACCTCACTGTGTTTGCGATTTATCCATGGTGCAAGCTCAGGGATGAGCATGTGCGTCTAACGCCCTTTTGTTGAGGTAGTCCATCGTCTTTGCCAATGCTGTCCGCCCTGATAGCGTCGCGCCGTATAGGCTCGTGCGTGTTCTGCTCCACGGCTTCGGCGACCAATTCCTCCAGTGGCACCATACCGGCAATACCAAGTGCCGCGTCATCGGAAACTGTCCTAAAAGCGCAGTTGACTCTGATTGCGCTCAGTCTGTAGGTGGCACAAATGCCTCGGCTATAGCTCGGCGTTGCCATCGCTCTTGACCATATTGGTGCAGCATAGAGGATGACGGACTTAATGACGCTCGTTAGGGGGAGGCGTCGTTGTTGCCTTGGTCCCCGCGTGTTGAGCATAATTCTTGAGAGAGCGCTAGAAGAATCAGCTGCCTTTTTATGCACATATTCTAAGTGCTCGGGGAAAGTTAATCTTGTGTCTATCATGACGCCAAGATACTTTATTGCCCTCATAGATGCGATGGTAACGCTGCCGATATTTATATTAGCAGTTTCCACTCTCTTGCGACTGCTGACTAGGACGACTTCCGTTTTGTGCTCTAGTCCAGCTCCAGACAACCAGCTTCGTATGCGATTGATACTTGCGCTGCACATATCCTTAGTATCTTTAAGCTCCTTTCCTATGGTGACGACTGCTACATCATCAGCAAACCCAGCACCTGCTGGTAGTTCCAAGCGCAGAACGCCGTCGTACATAATATTCCATAGGAGAGGCCCCAGCACTGAACTATGAGTTTGGGGACCCTCAGTCGTATTGTATATTAGTGTTCTTCCTCTGAAGTAGCTCCTCACTATCTCTTTTAGATATCTAGGGATATTATATTGTGACATCGCATCCAGTATCATATCCGAACTAGCTGTGTTGAAGGCATTCTTCACATCAAGAGTCGCAATGATGCAGTAGTGCTTCGTCCCGTGCTTCCATCTGGGGCCTTGGATGGCGGAAGCTGCCAGGCCAACAACTTTATTTAGCGCATCTGCTGTTGAACGGGCCTTCCGGAAACCAAATTGGTTAGGTGAAAGACCTAAGGCGCTAGCAATAGCACTCTCCAGCCTAAAGCAAATCAATTTCTCAAACACCTTTCCCATGGTGTCCAAGAGACAGTTTGGTCTGTATGAAGATGGCTCATCCGGTGGTTTGCCAGCTTTAGGTAGCAATACCAAGTTCTGGGCTTTCCAAGTTGCGGGGAACGTCTCATCAATTAGACATTCGTTATATAATTCCGCGAACACGGTTGGGTGCAAGGCGAGGGCTAGCTTTAGCGCACGATTTGGGATCCCGTCCGGCCCTGGGGCTGAGTTAAGTCTAAGACCTCTGAGAGCTACTAATATCTCCTCGTCCGTAACTAAATCAATGTGGGTGCTCGTTGAGCCCTGCTCAGCAGACATGGTCTCAGGGGCATGAATGGAGCTTAGTCTTTCTGGAAAGAGTGTTTCCAAGGGTCATATTCGACTGAGTCGTACAATTCTAAGAAGCATTCTCTTTTGCTTACCCAAATGGCCTTCTTCAACTGTCTTCTAGCCGCCTGGTATGCTACTTGCTTTTCTACATATGTGGGCCTACCGCGGGCGCGTTGGTAGCTTCTTCTCGCCTGGATGCATTTGCGTCGAATGTCACCTATTTGTGCATTCCACCAATACATAGGCGTTGTTGTCGCATGAACTGCTTGCGGCGTAGCATGCTGCTACTGCAGGCACTCTGAATTTGGGCTACCATTTGGCATGCTCTGACCTCAGCATTGCCAGATGTGCCCAGTGACTGAATGGCCTCTGAAAAGGCCGAGGGATTAAAAGTATCCAGCTGATTCGATTCTCTCCACAAGTTTGGCGCCCTGGCAGGTGGCTCCCCTATTGTGAACAGAAGTGCCGTATGATCGCTGCCCGTATAACTATCGCAATGACTCCATGTTGCTTCCCGAAAAAGGGCTGAAGTGACAAAAGTAATGTCAATTACAGATCCGTAACCAGCCCTACTGAAGGTGTACTCTTGGCCAGTATTGAGCAATGCAACATCTAATGTCGCAAAGATCTCCAGAAGGATACGACCTCTGGCATTAGTTGTGTGGCTACCCCATTCTAACGCCCATGAATTGAAGTCGCCTGCTATAATAGCCTTCCGACCCCTAGCATCCACGGCAAGCTCGTCAAGCGTTGCTGTGAAAATCGCTGAGCTGCATGCTGGGGGCCAGGTAGCAACTGTAGAGCAGTCGCTAGCGCAGTTAACGGCTATATGACCGTAATAGAGGCACTTGAAGCAGCGTTTAGGCTGGTCCACGGCTCGGATACGGCATACTACCCATCCTATCCTAATTTTTGACAGCTCGAGCAGAGTTTTGGCTTTCCCAACTGGGAGAGCAACTGTAGCTCTTTGCTGTCCACCGTAAGCTGACTGTTAGAGAGTCGAAATGAAACACTCCACATTTACCGAATTCAAAGATTGAACTCTTCTCTTTGTGAGAACAAAAATTGAACTGTTTATTCCTTAAAATCCTAGTGCTTATATACCTTAAAAATACTTCCAGGCACTGGAAGGCTATAATTAATTCCATGCACACAAGTGCACAGATGTTTGTCAAGTGTCCCTTTTCGATCGCTAAGCCGTTCTCACGTCTCGCGTTACATTTTTATACCCTGAACCCATTGAAAATGGGAAATCAGGGTATAATGGTTTTGTTAAAAGTATGTAACAGGCAGAAGGAGGCGTGGCAGACCCCATAAAGTATATATATTCTTGATCAGGGTGACGAGAAAGGTTGATATAGCCATGTCCGTCTGTCTGTCCGTCCGTCCGTCCGTCTGTCCGTCTGTCCGTCTGTCCGTATGTTTGAACGCGTCGATTTCCGAAGATACAAAAGCTAGAGAGTTCATTCTTTTTGTGGTAGGTCAGGTCCGTATATTGCACGCGCAGTACGAGTTTGTTTCAGAAATTCGATAACTTGTATATTTGCAAAGTTATCGATAACTGAAATTATCGGGAACCAGTTATAAAATTCTAGCTGATTCATCTTTAGAGTTAGAGTCTCCAAGTCTTCTGCATATATATTGATACCAATTTAATACAATTTCGGTTTTTGTCAGATTTTGGATTCCGGTCCCCAATTCGCCCCCACACCCCCAAATGTGTAAAAAATGCATTTCAAATACTAGAGACATACAGTTTGGTTTGGCATACAGATATGAATATCATAATCTTAATCTGAACATATTAATACGATTGTCCATCTAGAAACAGAATTATTAGTCTATAAAGTTTTCTCATTAAAACCCATGTGGCGCAGCAAGCAAGGAAGGTACACAGCAAGACGCATTGCGGGCGCACATATGTATGTATGTACATACATACATACATACATACATATGTATGTTTATGTGTGTAAGCGTAGATCAGCGTGTGGCTGCAATCGTACATACATACATATGGATTTGTGCATGTAAAGCTAATTGTAAAAGAGTTATGATATCTAATATATGTATGTATATATGTATGTATGTTTATGTGTGTAAGCGTACATCAGCGTGTGGCTGCAATCGTACATACATACATACATACATACATATGTATTTGTGCATGTAAAGCTAATTGTAAAAGAGTTATGATTTCTAAAAAAAAACCTAAAATGTCAAATAGAATATGTAGATCATATGCTGAAACTCTCATTACATTCCATTATATATTTTAAAATTTTTAAAACAATTAAAATAACAATGGAAATGCAAGCAACGTTGAGCAATCCAAATCAATTTTCGTTTGCGTGTGCACATATACACACAAAAAATCTTGGGCCGTTTTCTATGTTGCTATGCGTGCAAATTCTAAGAATCACAATTGTTTTTGAATTGCGTTAGAATTGTCTTTGAATTGTATTTGTATTTTCAGCCACTGCTTTAGTGTTTCTTCTCTGCCGTTCAAATGAGCCGTGGTGTAGATGGCTAAACGGATGCAACGAATGTTAGGGTGTCGGAGGTTCTAGTCTCGCCTAAGCCTTTCATAATTTCTTATTTTTAATTTTTGTTTTTTTTATTATTTCTTTCTTTCTTATTATTTATTCGTTTGTATTGGATACCTTTGAAAGTCAGTTAGTAGTTTAACTAATTGTGAATAAGTGCGTTTTTTTTAATTTCAAATATTTAATAGCATCATTTCTGAAAGTGTTTTTGTTTCCATTATATTTTATTCCGTTAAGTCAACAGAAAATAATGAACAAAAAAAAAAGTCTGCCCAAATAACAAAAGCACGTGACATCTGCGGTTTTCCTATATGTATGACCACATGTACATTCAAAGCTAGTGTAGCATGGTCTAAAAATTTAAACTTGCTAGATGGCGCTTTAGCAGTGAACTTATTTACTATGGCTATTACAGCTTCGAGTGGCATTGATATATTTCTTTTACAATTATGAAGTGTCTGTGTTAATTAAGGTAATGCCTGTTAATCGAGGAACGTCTATTTGTTGGGTCTTATTTTAATGATATTTAATAATATAACATTTTTCGAATTTCATCTATTATTATTTTTTTTTTGGCAATACAATGTATATATACATGTACATATGTACATTTTGAACGTTACACGCATACATTCTTATGTATACTTTCTGATTTATCCATATGGGTAATTAATTCTCCAGAAAAGTCAACTTTTTGTCACGTTCGACACTGGTGTTAATTAAAATTGGGTTCAGGGTATTATCTAGTCGAGCACTCTCGACTAGAGTTTTCTTACTTGTTTTTTTTTTTTTTTTTTATACCCTGAACCCATTGAAAATGGGAAATCAGGGTATAATGGTTTTGTTAAAAGTATGTAACAGGCAGAAGGAGGCGTGGCAGACCCCATAAAGTATATATATTCTTGATCAGGGTGACGAGGAAAGTTGATATAGCCATGTCCGTCTGTCTGTCCGTCCGTCCGTCCGTCTGTCCGTATGTTTGAACGCGTCGATTTCCGCAGATACAAAAGCTAGAGAGTTCATTCTATTTGTGGTAGGTCCGTATATTGCACGCGCAGTGCGAGTTTGTTTCAGAAATTCGAAAACTTGTATATTTGCAAAGTTATCGATAACTGAAATTATCGGGAACCAGTTATAAAATTCTAGCTAATTCATCTTTAGAGTTACAGTCTCAAAGTCTTCTGCATATAGTATATTGATACAAATTTAATATAATTTCGGTTTTTGTCAGATTTTGGATTCCGGTCCCCAATTCGCCCCCACACCCCCAAATGTGTAAAAAATGCATTTCAAATACTAGAGACATACAGTTTGGTTTGGCATAAAGATATGAATATCATAATCTTAATCTGAACATATCAATACGATTGTCCATCTAGAAACAGAATTATTAGTCTATAAAGTTTTCTCATTAAAACCCATGTGGCGCAGCAAGCAAGGCAGCGACACAGCAAGACGCATTGCGGGCGCACATATGTATGTATGTATGTTTATGTGTGTAAGCGTAGATCAGCGTGTGGCTGCAATCGTATGTATGTATTTGTGCATGTAAAGCTAATTGTAAAAGAGTTATGATTTCTAAAAAAAAAACCTAAAATGTCAAATAGAATATGTAGATCATATGCTGAAACTCTCATTACATTCCATTATATATTTTAAAAATTTTAAAACAATTAAAATAACAATGGAAATGCAAGCAACGTTGAGCAATGCAAATCAATTTTCGTATGCGTGTGCACATATACACACAAAAAATCTTGGGCCGTTTTCTATGTTGCTATGCGTGCAAATTCTAAGAATCACAATTGTTTTTGAATTGCGTTAGAATTGTCTTTGAATTGTATTTGTATTTTCAGCCACTGCTTTCTTTCGTATATGGCGAATTTTATTCGTTTTCACTACTCTGTCGTTCAAGTGAGCCGTGGTGTAGATGGCTAGGCAGATGCAACAAATGTTGGGGTGTCGCAGGTTCTAGCCTCGTCTAAGCCCTTCATAATTTCTTATTTTTAATTTTGTTTTTTTATTATTATTTCTTTCCTTTTTATTATTATTTATTCTTTTGTATTTGATACCTTTGAAAGTCAGTTGGTAGTTTAATTAATTGTGAATAAGTGGGTTTTTTTTTTTTAATTTCAAATATTTAATAGCATCATTTCTGAAAGTGTTTTTGTTTCAATTATATTTTATTCCGTTAAGTCAACAGAAAATAATGAACAGAAAGTTTGGCCAAATAACAAAAGCACGTGACATCTGCATGTATGTACATTCAAAACTAGCCTAGCATGGTTAAGAATTTAAACTTGCTAGATGGCGCTTTAGCAGTGAACTTATTTATTATGGCTATTACAGCTTTGAGTGGCATTGATATACATATTTCTTTTACAATTATGAAGTGTCTGTGTTAATTAAGGTGATGCGTGTTAATCGAGGAACGTCTATTTGTTGGGTCTATTTTTAATGATATTTAATGATATAACATTTTTCGAATTTAAACTAATATAAGCGCCATCTATTATTATTTTTTTTTGGCAATGCACATATGTACATATGTACATATGTACATTTTGAACGTTACACGCATACATTCTTATCTATACTTTCTGATTTATCCATATGGGTAATTCTCCAGAAAAGTCAACTTTTTTGTCACGTTCGACACTGGTTTTTTGTAATTATCTTGAAAACGGATTAATTTTAGTACTAATCAAGAGCAATATATTTAACTATTTGTCAAAATAAAGAAGTTTTTTGCAATTTCAGCACTAAAATTGATGCATTTTCAAGATAATTACAAAAAACGAAACCACAGTACAGATTATTATTTTATTTTATTAAAATTGGGTTCAGGGTATTATCTAGTCGAGCACTCTCGACTAGAGTTTTCTTACTTGTTATTACTTGCTGCGTTGGTCGCTGCAGCTAAGGGATGACATGTTTATTACTTGGCTTCAGATAACGCGCAGGTTATCGACTATTGCCTATTTTTTAATATGTTTATATAAGCGGCATGTTCATGCTTGAACACTGACCGAAGCGATTTAATAACCGCAATGGGGGGTAAGCTATCTTTCAACTCCACCCTAATTGCCTCTAGTATCTCCTCTTTGCTCGCTAATTCATCAAGATCATGAATCTCAATGTGCACCGTTTCGGTAAGTGTTTTAACTACCACTCTGTCGCCCAATGCCTTGCCTACAGCCTCGTGAAGAGCCCCCGCGCTATGCTCCGGCTTCCTGCTTAGTTGCAACAGGAGGTCCCCTTAGCTGTCTTCCTAATCCCCTGAACATCGCCGCTCAGATGTTTTAAATTTGGGTCACTCTTAACTACGCGAAGCATGTCCGCATAGCTGCACCCTCCTACGCCAGAGATCGCAATTCGCGTCAGTTCTGGGCCGCTTTTGTATGGGCTTGTCTGCCTGATTTGCATTCCTAGCGGCAGCACCTAGTGCTATTGGTTCTACCGGATTC
Organism: Drosophila antonietae; assembly: GCA_030914385.1. Taxonomy (NCBI): domain Eukaryota; kingdom Metazoa; phylum Arthropoda; class Insecta; order Diptera; family Drosophilidae; genus Drosophila; species Drosophila antonietae. Next base: position 91,959 of record JAUESO010000200.1, read on the forward strand.
GTTGCGCTTTTGTTGGGCCTCGACTTTTCCTCACTTCGGCGGCTACTTCCCTTGGCCGCTTGGGCGTATTGCTACCTGTTTGAGCACTAATGCTAGCTTTTTGAGATTTCTCCATTGCTTACTTGGGCGGCGTGGCCTCGCAGTTTTTAACTGTTCGGTCGCAGAACATTTCGGCCGCCTTGTGAAGATTGACCAGTTTGGTCAACTCCTCTCTGATTAGGGCATTTATATGCCGCTGACCACCAAATAAAGCAGACAAGCCCTCTAAGGTAACTCCTATTTGAGCTAACGCTTCCTTTAAGGACTTCGGTGCCTGGCAAACAGCCACTGGGGACTGACTTGGTGCTACCGGCTGCGGCAACGCCCTCAGTTGTTGCTGCGGTGACCACTGCAGCGAAGAGCGGCGCGCGAAAGCTTGCAGCTCATCCTTCATCATGGCATCCACACTTGCTGCGGCGTGAAGCCTGTAGTGGGAAATGACTACTAAAATTTGAATTTAGTGACCCCAGTAATTTAAAACTCAACTTCGCTACGAGACAATAGGAGCCCGAAAGTATGCACTACTTTAGACTGCGTCTAAAAGTATGCAGTACTTTAGCTACTGCAACTTCGCCGCACAAGTTAGGTTGCTGTCTTTGCTAAGACCACTAACCATACAACACATAGACTGGACAACTGGAACAAATTAATGTGCACACTTATTTTTTGACTTTAGAACCCCCAACTTCGTATTTGCCCGGGTTTTTACTTTTAGGTGACGGTGACGGTCGATATTCCAAAAATGCCTGACATGTGCCGCTCTTTCCCTTGCTTTCTTTCTCTTTCTGCCTTATGCTTTTTACTCTCTGCTCTCTTCTCACAAAAATATATGTATACTGGCACAAACAGCAAGCAGCTCACAAAAATTGAAATTTCTTCTCGACTCGCGAGTCGCGAACCCATTGGTTCCCTTCTGAGCGAAGAGTATACCGAATTCTTAAACTGCTTTGCCATGCTCATGCAAAATGTTAGCGTTTTTATGATTATTTGTGGAAAGGGTATGAAAGTGTTGATGTGCATAACGAATATTATTTCCGTATGACCATACATACACACATTTACATTTCCTCGCTATATGTGTAAGCATTTATGTGCTTGTGTGCAATTGACATTCTTGCTGCCTGTAGCACTATTAGAACCCCCAGCAGTTGAATTCGTTCGGTTGGGTAGCGATGTGAGCTTGCATACACACACACATTTACACTTCCTCGCTATATGTGTAGGCATTTATGTGATTGTGTGCAATATTCTTGCTGCCGCCTGTAGAGCACTTTTAGAACCCCCAGCAGCAGTTGATGTTCGTTCGGTTTTGTAGCTGCTTTGAGCTTGCATACGCACACACATTCACATACACATTTACACTTCCTTGCTATATGTATGTGTAAGCATTTATGTGCCTGTGTGCGATACACTTGCTGCATGTAGCAATTTTGTAGCAATTTTTCCCAGCGATTGCTGTGTGGTAGCTGTTGTGAGTCTACACACACACATACATATGTGTACGTTTGTGATGTGATAATCACAATCGCCGAGTATCGCCATCTGAATGAATTGCATCACTCAAGTGTATATAGTCCTCAGTTCGTAGCTTTGCCTGATTGAATCGAATGAACGCCAAACGAACTGTTAGGAAACGAATAACTTGAATCTCAAATACCCAATTTCACAGTACCGATTTTACGTAAGCGTCATAGTGAACTAAGCGTTTGAAAAAACATAATGAAATGAAATTAACTGAACAGAGTGTTATGAGCTGAATTTGTACCGTCAGGAAGGGAAGTCCAACTTATTTTTATGTTTTTCTTATCTTCTAACCTCATGGATCCCGTGAACTTTCCAACAAATGTAAAACCGTGGAAATCGGTTAGTGCGTTTGGAGTTAAGAATCATCAGAACAGAAAACCCGACTTATTTTTATATAAGAGATTATATATATATATATATATATATACAATTGACTGACGTTGGCATTAATTAAGTGAGCTGATTGAATATTATTGATATAGTAGACAGAGGAAAAGGCTTTTCTCCAAAAGTAGATTCTCATTTCAATCAGCTTTATTAATATATATATATGTATATATATATATGAAGTTGAGGTAGGCACACGCGCAATATTCGAGTCCCATGCACGAAACATGCAAATGCCCCAGGCAGAGCATTCATTCAAATGCCTATACAAGTGATACTCGGCGATTGTGATTATCACATCACAGACGTACACATATATATGTGTGTGTAGGCTCACATCAGCTACCACACAGCAATCGCTGGGAAATTAGAATTGCTACATGCAGCAAGTGCATTGCACACAGGCACATAAATGCCTACACATATAGCAAGGAAGTGTAAATGTGTTATATATATATATACGCCTCTCCTCTTGGAAGCGTCCGCACTCGAATAAGACGTGTTTGGCGTCTTCCACCAGTCCTCGTCCGCACCAGGAGCATTCGTCCGCGTCCTCGTGGCCAAAGCGCTTCAAGTAGCTCCGGAAGCATCCATGTCCCGAGAGAATCTGCGTAAGATAAAAATTAACCTCACTGTGTTTGCGATTTATCCATGGTGCAAGCTCAGGGATGAGCATGTGCGTCTAACGCCCTTTTGTTGAGGTAGTCCATCGTCTTTGCCAATGCTGTCCGCCCTGATAGCGTCGCGCCGTATAGGCTCGTGCGTGTTCCGCTCCACGGCTTCGGCGACCAATTCCTCCAGTGGCACCATACCGGCAATAACAAGTGCCGCGTCATCGGAAACTGTCCTAAAAGCGCAGTTGACTCTGATTGCGCTCAGTCTGTAGGTGGCACAAATGCCTCGGCTATAGCTCGGCGTTGCCATCGCTCTTGACCATATTGGTGCAGCATAGAGGATGACGGACTTAATGACGCTCGTTAGGGGGAGGCGTCGTTGTTGCCTTGGTCCCCGCGTGTTGAGCATAATTCTTGAGAGAGCGCTAGAAGAATCAGCTGCCTTTTTATGCACATATTCTAAGTGCTCGCGGAAAGTTAATCTCGTGTCTATCATGACGCCAAGATACTTTATTGCCCTCATAGATGCGATGGTAACGCTGCCGATCTTTATATTAGCAGTTTCCACTCTCTTGCGACTGCTGACTAGGACGACTTCCGTTTTGTGCTCTAGTCCAGCTCCAGACAACCAGCTTCGTATGCGATTGATACTTGCGCTGCACATATCCTTAGTATCTTTAAGCTCCTTTCCTATGGTGACGACTGCTACATCATCAGCAAACCCAGCACCTGCTGGTAGTTCCAAGCGCAGAACGCCGTCGTACATAATATTCCATAGGAGAGGCCCCAGCACTGAACTATGAGTTTGGGGACCCTCAGTCGTATTGTATATTAGTGTTCTTCCTCTGAAGTAGCTCCTCACTATCTCTTTTAGATATTTAGGGATATTATATTGTGACATCGCATCCAGTACCATATCCCAACTAGCTGTGTTGAAGGCATTCTTCACATCAAGAGTCGCAATGATGCAGTAGTGCTTCGTCCCGTGCTTCCATCTGGGGCCTTGGATGGCGGAAGCTGCCAGGCCAACAACTTTATTTAGCGCATCTGCTGTTGAACGGGCCTTCCGGAAACCAAATTGGTTAGGTGAAAGACCTAAGGCGCTAGCAATAGCACTCTCCAGCCTAAAGCAAATCAATTTCTCAAACACCTTTCCCATGGTGTCCAAGAGACAGTTTGGTCTGTATGAAGATGGCTCATCCGGTGGTTTGCCAGCTTTAGGTAGCAATACCAAGTTCTGGGCTTTCCAAGTTGCGGGGAACGTCTCATCAATTAGACATTCGTTATATAATTCCGCGAACACGGTTGGGTGCAAGGCGAGGGCTAGCTTTAGCGCACGATTTGGGATCCCGTCCGGCCCTGGGGCTGAGTTAAGTCTAAGACCTCTGAGAGCTACTAATATCTCCTCGTCCGTAACTAAATCAATGTGGGTGCTCGTTGAGCCCTGCTCAGCAGACATGGTCTCAGGGGCATGAATGGAGCTTAGTCTTTCTGGAAAGAGTGTTTCCAAGGGTCATATTCGACTGAGTCGTACAATTCTAAGAAGCATTCTCTTTTGCTTACCCAAATGGCCTTCTTCAACTGTCTTCTAGCCGCCTGGTATGCTACTTGCTTTTTTACATATGTGGGCCTACCGCGGGCGCGTTGGAAGCTTCTTCTCGCCTGGATGCATTTGCGTCGAATGTCACCTATTTGTGCATTCCACCAATACATAGGCGTTTGTTGTCGCATGAACTGCTTGGGGCGTAGCATGCTACTACTTCAGGCACTCTGAATTTGGGCTACCATTTGGCAAGCTCTGACCTCAGCATTGCCAGATGTGCCCAGTGACTGAATGGCCTCTGAAAAGGCCGAGGGATTAAAAGTATCCAGCTGATTCGATTCTCTCCACAAGTTTGGCGCCCTGGCAGGTGGCTCCCCTATTGTGAACAGAAGTGCCGTATGATCGCTGCCCGTATAACTATCGCAATGACTCCATGTTGCTTCCCGAAAAAGGGCTGAAGTGACAAAAGTAATGTCAATTACAGATCCGTAACCAGCCCTACTGAAGGTGTACTCTTGGCCAGTATTGAGCAATGCAACATCTAATGTCGCAAAGATCTCCAGAAGGATACGACCTCTGGCATTAGTTGTGTGGCTACCCCATTCTAACGCCCATGAATTGAAGTCGCCTGCTATAATAGCCTTCCGACCCCTAGCATCCACGGCAAGCTCATCAAGCGTTGCTGTGAAATCGCTGAGCTGCATGCTGGGGGCCAGGTAGCAACTGTAGAGCAGTCGCTAGCGCAGTTAACGGCTATATGACCGTAATAGAGGCACTTGAAGCAGCGTTTAGGCTGGTCCACGGCTCGGATACGGCATACTACCCATCCTATCCTAATTTTTGACAGCTCGAGCAGAGTTTTGGCTTTCCCAACTGGGAGAGCAACTGTAGCTCTTTGCTGTCCACCGTAAGCTGACTGTTAGAGAGTCGAAATGAAACACTCCACATTTACCGAATTCAAAGATTGAACTCTTCTCTTTGTGAGAACAAAAATTGAACTGTTTATTCCTTAAAATCCTAGTGCTTATATACCTTAAAAATACTTCCAGGCACTGGAAGGCTATAATTAATTCCATGCACACAAGTGCACAGATGTTTGTCAAGTGTCCCTTTTCGATCACTAAGCCGTTCTCACGTCTCGCGTTACATTTTTATACCCTGAACCCATTGAAAATGGGAAATCAGGGTATAATGGTTTTGTTAAAAGTATGTAACAGGCAGAAGGAGGCGTGGCAGACCCCATAAAGTATATATATTCTTGATCAGGGTGACGAGAAAGGTTGATATAGCCATGTCCGTCTGTCTGTCCGTCCGTCCGTCCGTCTGTCCGTCTGTCCGTCTGTCCGTATGTTTGAACGCGTCGATTTCCGAAGATACAAAAGCTAGAGAGTTCATTCTTTTTGTGGTAGGTCCGTATATTGCACGCGCAGTACGAGTTTGTTTCAGAAATTCGATAACTTGTATATTTGCAAAGTTATCGATAACTGAAATTATCGGGAACCAGTTATAAAATTCTAGCTGATTCATCTTTAGAGTTAGAGTCTCCAAGTCTTCTGCATATAGTATATTGATACCAATTTAATATAATTTCGGTTTTTGTCAGATTTTGGATTCCGGTCCCCAATTCGCCCCCACACCCCCAAATGTGTAAAAAATGCATTTCAAATACTAGAGACATACAGTTTGGTTTGGCATATAGATATGAATATCATAATCTTAATCTGAACATATCAATACGATTGTCCATCTAGAAACAGAATTATTAGTCTATAAAGTTTTCTCATTAAAACCCATGTGGCGCAGCAAGCAAGGCAGCGACACAGCAAGACGCATTGCGGGCGCACATATGTATGTATGTATGTTTATGTGTGTAAGCGTAGATCAGCGTGTGGCTGCAATCGTATGTATGTATTTGTGCATGTAAAGCTAATTGTAAAAGAGTTATGATTTCTAAAAAAAACCTAAAATGTCAAATAGAATATGTAGATCATATGCTGAAACTCTCATTACATTCCATTATATATTTTAAAAATTTTAAAACAATTAAAATAACAATGGAAATGCAAGCAACGTTGAGCAATGCAAATCAATTTTCGTATGCGTGTGCACATATACACACAAAAAATCTTGGGCCGTTTTCTATGTTGCTATGCGTGCTATATTCTAAGAATCACAATTGTTTTTGAATTGCGTTAGAATTGTCTTTGAATTGTATTTGTATTTTCAGCCACTGCTTTCTTTCGTATATGGCGAATTTTATTCGTTTTCACTACTCTGTCGTTCAAGTGAGCCGTGGTGTAGATGGCTAGGCAGATGCAACAAATGTTGGGGTGTCGCAGGTTCTAGCCTCGTCTAAGCCCTTCATAATTTCTTATTTTTAATTTTGTTTTTTTATTATTATTTCTTTCCTTTTTATTATTATTTATTCTTTTGTATTTGATACCTTTGAAAGTCAGTTGGTAGTTTAATTAATTGTGAATAAGTGGGTTTTTTTTTTTTTAATTTCAAATATTTAATAGCATCATTTCTGAAAGTGTTTTTGTTTCAATTATATTTTATTCCGTTAAGTCAACAGAAAATAATGAACAGAAAGTTTGCCCAAATAACAAAAGCACGTGACATCTGCATGTATGTACATTCAAAACTAGCCTAGCATGGTCTAAGAATTTAAACTTGCTAGATGGCGCTTTAGCAGTGAACTTATTTATTATGGCTATTACAGCTTTGAGTGGCATTGATATACATATTTCTTTTACAATTATGAAGTGTCTGTGTTAATTAAGGTGATGCGTGTTAATCGAGGAACGTCTATTTGTTGGGTCTATTTTTAATGATATTTAATGATATAACATTTTTCGAATTTAAACTAATATAAGCGCCATCTATTATTTTTTTTTTTGGCAATGCACATATGTACATATGTACATATGTACATTTTGAACGTTACACGCATACATTCTTATCTATACTTTCTGATTTATCCATATGGGTAATTCTCCAGAAAAGTCAACTTTTTGTCACGTTCGACACTGGTTTTTTGTAATTATCTTGAAAACGGATTAATTTTAGTACTAATCAAGAGCAATATATTTAACTATTTGTCAAAATAAAGAAGTTTTTTGCCATTTCAGCACTAAAATTGATGCATTTTCAAGATAATTACAAAAAACCAAACCACAGTACAGATTATTATTTTATTTTATTAAAATTGGGTTCAGGGTATTATCTAGTCGAGCACTCTCGACTAGAGTTTTCTTACTTGTTATTACTTGCTGCGTTGGTCGCTGCAGCTAAGGGATGACATGTTTATTACTTGGCTTCAGATAACGCGCAGGTTATCGACTATTGCCTATTTTTTAATATGTTTATATAAGCGGCATGTTCATGCTTGAACACTGACCGAAGCGATTTAATAACCGCAATGGGGGGTAAGCTATCTTTCAACTCCACCCTAATTGCCTCTAGTATCTCCTCTTTGCTCGCTAATTCATCAAGATCATGAATCTCAATGTGCACCGTTTCGGTAAGTGTTTTAACTACCACTCTGTCGCCCAATGCCTTGCCTACAGCCTCGTGAAGAGCCCCCGCGCTATGCTCCGGCTTCCTGCTTAGTTGCAACAGGAGGTCCCCTTAGCTGTCTTCCTAATCCCCTGAACATCGCCGCTCAGATGTTTTAAATTTGGGTCGCTCTTAACTACGCGAAGCATGTCCGCATAGCTGCACCCGCCTACGCCAGAGATCGCAATTGCGTCAGTTCTGGGCCGCTTTTGTATGGGCTTGTCTGCCTGATTTGCATTCCTAGCGGCAGCACCTAGTGCTATTGGTTCTACCGGATTCGTTGCGCTTTTGTTGGGCCTCGACTTTTCCTCACTTCGGCGGCTACTTCCCTTGGCCGCTTGGGCGTATTGCTACCTGTTTGAGCACTAATGCTAGCTTTTTGAGATTTCTCCATTGCTTACTTGGGCGGCGTGGCCTCGCAGTTTTTAACTGTTCGGTCGCAGAACATTTCGGCCGCCTTGTGAAGATTGACCAGTTTGGTCAACTCCTCTCTGATTAGGGCATTTATATGCCGCTGACCACCAAATAAAGCAGACAAGCCCTCTAAGGTAACTCCTATTTGAGCTAACGCTTCCTTTAAGGACTTCGGTGCCTGGCAAACAGCCACTGGGGACTGACTTGGTGCTACCGGCTGCGGCAACGCCCTCAGTTGTTGCTGCGGTGACCACTGCAGCGAAGAGCGGCGCGCGAAAGCTTGCAGCTCATCCTTCATCATGGCATCCATACTTGCTGCGGCGTGAAGCCTGTAGTGGGAAATGACTACTAAAATTTGAATTTAGTGACCCCAGTAATTTAAAACTCAACTTCGCTACGAGACAATAGGAGCCCGAAAGTATGCACTACTTTAGACTGCGTCTAAAAGTATGCAGTACTTTAGCTACTGCAACTTCGCCGCACAAGTTAGGTTGCTGTCTTTGCTAAGACCACTAACCATACAACACATAGACTGGACAACTGGAACAAATTAATGTGCACACTTATTTTTTGACTTTAGAACCCCCAACTTCGTATTTGCCCGGGTTTTTACTTTTAGGTGACGGTGACGGTCGATATTCCAAAAAATGCCTGACATGTGCCGCTCTTTCCCTTGCTTTCTTTCTCTTTCTGCCTTATGCTTTTTACTCTCTGCTCTCTTCTCACAAAAATATATGTATACTGGCACAAACAGCAAGCAGCTCACAAAATTGAAATTTCTTCTCGACTCGCGAGTCGCGAACCCATTGGTTCCCTTCTGAGCGAAGAGTATACCGAATTCTTAAACTGCTTTGCCATGCTCATGCAAAATGTTAGCGTTTTTATGATTATTTGTGGAAAGGGTATGAAAGTGTTGATGTGCATAACGAATATTATTTCCGTATGACCATACATACACACATTTACATTTCCTCGCTATATGTGTAAGCATTTATGTGCTTGTGTGCAATTGACATTCTTGCTGCCTGTAGCACTATTAGAACCCCCAGCAGTTGAATTCGTTCGGTTGGGTAGCGATGTGAGCTTGCATACACACACACATTTACACTTCCTCGCTATATGTGTAGGCATTTATGTGATTGTGTGCAATATTCTTGCTGCCGCCTGTAGAGCACTTTTAGAACCCCCAGCAGCAGTTGATGTTCGTTCGGTTTTGTAGCTGCTTTGAGCTTGCATACGCACACACATTCACATACACATTTACACTTCCTTGCTATATGTATGTGTAAGCATTTATGTGCCTGTGTGCGATACACTTGCTGCATGTAGCAATTTTGTAGCAATTTTTCCCAGCGATTGCTGTGTGGTAGCTGTTGTGAGTCTACACACACACATACATATGTGTACGTTTGTGATGTGATAATCACAATCGCCGAGTATCACTTGTATAGGCATTTGAATGAATACTCTGCCTGGGCATATGCATGTTTCGTGCACAAGAAAAACACCGTTCGGTGACAAGTGACAAGTGCACTAGGATAAAAGGGTCAATTTTACCTGTATATCTAGGCATTTCTTTAAAAGGGTTATATGTGACCTGAATTTGCGCAATCATTTGAACAACTTGTACCATTTTTGCATATAGGGTCAAATCAGGTACTAAATATTAAAGAACAAATGATAACAGATCAATCAGGTACTAAATATTAAAGAGCAAATGATAACAGATCAACAGGTAATAAACAATAATTGACCTCTCCTGCAATTCGAACCCAAAATCGTTTACTTAATTTCAAAGTTGAGGTAGGCACACGCCCAATATTCGAGACCCATGCACGAAACATGCAAATGCCCCAGGCAGAGCATTCATTCAAATGCCTATACAAATGATTGTGATTATCACATCACAAACGTACACATATGTATGTGTGTGTGTGTAGACTCACATCAGCTACCACACAGCAATCGCTGGGAAATTAAAATTGCTACATGCAGCAAGTGTATCGCACACAGGCACATAAATGCTTACACATATAGCAAGGAAGTGTAAATGTGTATGCGTATGCAAGCTCACAGCAGCTACCCAACCGAACGAACATCAACTGCTGCTGGGGGTTCTAAAAGTGCTCTACAGGCGGCAGCAAGAATATCGCACACAGGCACATAAATGCCTACACATATAGCGAGGAAGTGTAAATGTGTGTGTGCATGCTCATCGCGAAAAAGTAATGCTTATGCACATCAGCGCTTTCATACCCTTCCCAAAAAAATGCGCTTGGAACTACCAGCAGGCGCGCACACCATTGGCTTTGCTGATGATGTAGCAGTCGTCACCATAGGAAAGGAGCTTAAAGATACTGAGGATATGTGCAGCGCAAGTATCAATCGCATACGAAGCTGGTTGTCTGGAGCTGGACTAGAGCACCAAACGGAAGTCGTCCTAGTCAGCAGTCGCAAGAGAGTGGAAACTGCTAATATAAATATCGGCAGCGTTACCATCGCATCTATGAGGGCAATAAAGTATCTTAGCGTCATGATAGACACAAGATTAACTTTCCCCGAGCACTTAGAATATGTGCATAAAAAGGCAGCTGATTCTTCTAGCGCTCTCTCAAGAATTATGCTCAACACGCGGGGACCAAGGCAACAACGACGCCTCCCCCTAACGAGCGTCATTAAGTCCGTCATCCTCTATGCTGCACCAGGCCGAGGCATTTGTGCCACTTACAGACTGAGCGCAATCAGAGTCAGCTGCGCTTTTAGGACAGTCTCCGATGACGCGGCACTTGTTATTGCCGGTATGGTGCCACTGGAGGAATTGGTCGCCGAAGCCGTGGAGCGGAACACGCACGAGCCTATACAGCGCGACGTTATCAGGGCGGACAGCATTGCGCGATGGCAAAGACGATGGAATACCTCAACAAAAGGGCGCTGGACGCACACGCTCATCCCTGAGCTTGCACCATGGATAAACCGCAAGCTCGGTGAGGTTAATTTTTATCTTACGCAGATTCTCTCGGGACATGGATGCTTCCGGAGCTACTTGAAGCGCTTTGGCCACGAGGACACGGACGAATGCTCCTGGTGTGGACGAGGACTGGTGGAAGATGCCAAACACGTCTTATTCGAGTGCGGACGCTTCCAAGAGGAGAGGCGTTGTCTGGAAGAGGCTGTGGGCCGCTCTATTAGAGCGGACCAATATAGTCAATGCCATGCTGGAATCGGAGGCAGCTTGGAATCTTACAAGCACCTTCGCGGCCACAATTATGACGGAGCTCCGCCGAGTTGAGCGGATAAGAAGTCGAGGTGTCCCAGCCTAAGATAGTGCAATGCGCTTGCGAAGCAATGCTTTACGGCCGTACCGCAAGCATCTTGCGCTATCTTTAGTCGCCTCATCTAAATTATCTAGTATAATATAGTATAAATTTTTGTTAATAAACGAATACAAAAAAAAAAAAAAAAAAAAAAAAAACCCTTCCCAAAAATCTTTACGAAAACACTAAAATTTTGCATGAGCATGGCAAAACCGATTAAGAGTTCGGCATACTCTTACTAAGAAAGGCAGATGAGATCGTCGCGAATCGCCACTCGCGAACAAATTTCAATTTTTGTGGGCTGCTGGCTTGTGCTCGCATAGAGTGAGAGAGAGAGAGAAAAAAGAGAGAGGGAGAGTAAAGAAAAATAGCACACAGAATGTACTCATACGAAACCGCGACCATGCCGGTTGAGCGCTTGCACCGCAATGAATTCGTCGTTTCATATTTTAACTGCCCAGCCCTGAATTGCCCAAACCGAACAAATACGAAGTTGAGTGGTCGCTTGGCTCATATTCTGGTCCGTGGAAAAAGTTTGTTCTAGTTGTCTAGTCTATGTGTTGTATGGTTAGTGGTTGTATGGTTAGTGCTAAGACCAAGTTACTCAAAAAGGTTAGTGAACAGCTGAATGTCTGCTGCAATTTCCAGCACTACTAACAGCTGTGCACCTGATTGTTATTATTTGTGCAAGTGTGACAACTGTGACACACAAGTGTAACGCTTTCCCGCCCTGTGTCGAAAAAAAGAGATGGAAAGCCAAAAATGACGCTGCTGCCCCCCTCTCTTGCACGACACGGCCAAGCGAATACTTCGCGACGCCGCCACAAAGCGTTTAAACACGTTTAAGTGTTTATCTCGCAGCCTTTGGGATAGCTGAGTAAGTATAGTCCGCAGCATACACGTTGTCTTTAATCATTTCCACTTTCACAGCGAAAACAAAATATCGGATTTTGGATCACGAAAACAGCGACCGTACTCCGCGACAACGTCAACACTCCAAGTGTAAATGTGTATGTGTATGTGTGTCCGTATGCAAGCTCACACCAGCTACCCAACCGAACGAACATCAACTGCTGGGGTTCTAATAGTGCTACAGACAGCAAGAATATTGCACACAGGCACATAAATGCCTACACATATAGCGAGGAAGTGTAAATGTGTTTGTGTCATCGGCATATAATATTCTATAGGCGCGTCAACACTTTCATACTCTTTCCACAAATAATCATGAAAACGCTAACATTTTGCATGAGCATGGCAAAGCCGTTTAAGAATTCGGTATACTCTTCGCTCAGAAGGGAACCAATGGGATCGCGTCGAAAAGAAATTTCAATTTTTGTGAGCTGCTTGCTGTTTGTGCCAGCATACATATATTTTTGTGAGAAGAGAGCAGAGAGTAAAAAGCATAGGGCAGAAAGAGAAAGAGAGTAAGGGAAAGAGCGGCACATGTCAGGACTTTTTGGAATATCGACCGTCACCGTCGAGCGCTCGAAGCGGAATGATTTTGCCATTTTTTATTTATTTTTTTTTATTTAGTAGGAAGCACCGGAGCAACTTTCTACTCCATTATCTCCCTTGGATCATACAATTAACATCACAGGTTTACAATTATTTATACAATTTAAACATATATACAGAGTAGAACTAAGTTACAGTGGGGAGAAGGCTTCCGAAATGGCGTCTTCTTAACCTTCTGATGGGTCTGGAGGTTGGCAGGTTTTTTGCGAGCCGGTTGGCGTGGACCTTCAGGCGGTCATTATAGCGACTCGAGTGGAAGGAGATTTGTTCTTCCACAGTGTCCAGGTTGAGGTCTCTATGTAGTCCAGAGTTGCGGACGAACCAGGGGCAGCCAGTAATTTGACGCAGAGCCTTGTTTTGTATGACTTGGATCTTGTGCCTATTGGTCTTTGCGGCGACTCCCCATACTTGCACACCATACCTCCAGATTGGAGTGATGACGTGCGACAGTATCTTGCGCTTGTTCTTCAACGGTAGCTTGCTTTTACTGTGAAGCATCCAGGACATTTGCTTAAGACGGGTGCGGCAGGTGCCTGCAATTGAAATGATATGGGGCTTGAAGGTTAGACGCTTGTCCAGAATAACCCCCAAGTATTTTATAGCCCTGGTTTTTTCAAGGGGGGTGTTGTTTATATGAACGGCAGTGGGCTCATCTCTTCTCAGCGTAAAACAAAGGTTTTTGCTTTTTGTGACACTGATTTTAATGTTCCATCTGCTAGCCCATTGTGCAAATGAATCCATAAACTCCTGCAGAATTTCTGCCGCTGCGTGGCTACACTTAGCAGAAACCAACACACATATATCGTCTGCATAGGTCGCAATGAGCGTTGCTTTAGAGGATAGGCCATATCCTGTGGCGTCAGGGAGAGGGACATCACCTATAAACAGACAGAACAAAAAAGGTGCCAGGACACTGCCCTGTGGAACTCCAGCGGCAATTGAGTACGTGGAGGACTGGCTCGATTTTACTTTTACTCTGAAAGAACGATCCTCCAAGTAGGATCGGATCAGAGTAAAGTATTGTGAGGGCAGCTGTTCCTTTATTTTCTGCAGCAGTCCTGGATGCCATACTCTATCGAAGGCTTGTTCGATGTCTAGAAAGATGGCGTTGCAGTGCTCTCCCTTACGAAAGCTCGGAGTATGTGGTCCGTCACCCTGTGCAGCTGTTCAATAGTACCGTGCCCAGCGCGAAAACCAAATTGTTGATCCGGAATCAGGCTTCTAGACTCCGCAACTGCCACTAGCCGACGGATGACCAGTCTTTCCCAGATCTTCGATGAAGAAGGTAGGAGACTGATAGGTCGGTAGGAGCTGGGGTTCTCCTCAGGTTTGCCAGGCTTGTGAATCATCACGACAACTGCCATCTTCCATAGTGCTGGAAAGTACTGAAGCCTCATTATGGCATTAAAAATTAGCACCATAACGAGGATAGCACTATCCGGCAGCGCTCTCAACGTGCGGTTGCAGATTTGGTCATGTCCGGGGCCTTGTTTGGGTTCAATTGCTTGATGACAGATGCCACCTCGTCGAAGGTGAATGGCTCCTCTGGTAGGTCGAGCTGTAGTGGAGTGGTCAGTACGTGCTCGGTTGTGTCAATGTCTTCTTGCGTTGCTAAGGCGAAAGGCAGAAAACGGCTCTCCAAGTGAGCGGCAAAAGCCTCAGCTTGCTCTTCGTCTGATCGACACCAGCTATCCGGGCCATTTTTGATGGGAGCTTGCCTTAAGACTTGTCGTCTGCTATTCCTGGTGGCTTTCCAGAGGTTAAATTTTGCGTCCTTTGCAGTCGACATATTGTCCAGCATGTCCTCAAACATCTGCGTTCGCTGACGAGCCAATTCAGATCTAAGTGAGTTGGCTACTCTGTTCCAGTTGGATTTATCTATAGGGTGTAGAGTACGCTGGTAGATTCTCCTCAAGCGGCGCTTTTGCTGCAGTAGATAGCGTAGATCCGAAGTGAGCATTAATGAGCCGCATTGGCGAGGGACATGGCTCGGGCGAATTTTTGCGCCTCTTTGGCAGCGGAGCGAATATTCTCATTAAACAGGTGCAGCGCGTCGTCAATGCCCTGATTCGAATGTAACTCCAGTTCGGGATGCATCTTATTGTTTAGAAGTAACTTGAATAGGTTCACGTCAACGTTCCTGTTGATCAGTCTTTCGGCCTGGGGGTAGAATTTTACAGTGGCATCCAGCGAGATCACCAAAGGCAAGTGGTCTGAGTCGAGATCGTTATGAGAGGCGATTTTCAGCTTCCATTGAGGTATGCCCTTATACATTCCGAAGTCCAGACAGGAAGGCCGTTGCCTATTGTGGTCTGGGAATCGGGTGGGACTGCCAGTGGCTATGATCTGTGTGGATGTAGCGGTGCTTCTCACTGAACCCCAGGATTGGTGATGAGCGTTCCAATCGCCACAGATTAGGAATTTCTGGTCTAGGGATTGCCAAACATCAAGCATGCCCGCCATGGACAGTGGGTTGTTTGGTGGGCAGTAGATTGCTCCAAACTCTACATAACCCAGCCCTGTGGCTACTCTTGCCCTAGTCAATTGAATAGAAGCAGAGCGAACAGGGGTGGTGACGAAATGTTCAATGTCTTCCCTGACGAATATGGCGGAGCCGCCTCTCCTATGAGTAGTAGAAGGGTAGTTTGCTGTGTGGCAGGCATAGCGGAAGAGTTTGGGTACAGAGTCGTTGAGAATTTGCGTTTCGCTTATTAGTAAGATGTGGATATCATGAAGCTGGACGAAAAGTTCTAGCTCACTCATCTTGTTGGAGACCCCCCTGGCGTTCCAACACATAATGTTTGTAGAATTAGACATTATTAGCGCGCGCGACGAGAAGGTCCAGTATTTTGGACTGCATGCGCAACATTTCTTCTTGCATTTTTACAAGTCTAATTACTGTCTCGTTCAAGGTATTGAGAGATGCAATGAGTGTCGGGAACTCAGGGCTTGGCTGTTCGGTGGATGATGTAGGCCTGTAGGTGGGGCGGTTTGTTGTCTGGGGGGGTGACCGGCATCCATGAAGTGTCCCACTGAGGGCCATTCGTTTGAGCCGTGAAGATTACCCCTAGTCATCTGAGCATAAGTAGGACGGGAGTTGTAGTGAGGAGGTTGCACAGAAGTCTTGGGTGGCCATTGGGCCTGTCTTGTAGATGGCTGAGTTGTAGACGAGAGTGGGTATTGGTTGCGAGTTTTGCGCTGGTTTCGGGCTGCATACGCAGCGTACGCTTGGCATCCCCTGTAGTTAGCTGTGTGCTCCTGGCCGCAGTTTGCGCAGGTGGCGGCAGCAGAGTCTGGGGGAAGACATTCGGAGGTTTTGTGGTGTTCAGCGCACTTAACACACACAAAAGTCTGCCTGCAGTATCTTGCAGTTTGCCCGAAACTTTGGCATCTTGAGCACTGGGTCCACTGCTGCTTCTTGCGAGCTTCTTCAATAGTGATCCGTTGGCCATCGAGTTGACTTATGTTCTTAAGGCTTGCTTTGTTGCAGCCTGGCGCAATACTTATGAAGAACAAGTCTATGGGATTTTCCGGTCTCTTTGTGTTGTCTGGGCAGTGGATGTTAGTGACGTTGAAGCCAAGACTACCAAGCTCATTTTTAATTGAAGAGTGTAGTGCGGAATGATGCAGACCTTTAATTACAAATTTATAAGGCCTGTCTTGTTTAAGTTGGTAAGTGTAGAACTCAAGTTTGACCGTCTCAAAGAGGTTTTGAATGCGTCTGAAGGTCTCAATGTCTTGAGCGTAGAGACGAGTGAGACCTCCGGCAGAGGTGCGTAGTTGTACCTTGTTGGATCCGTAAAGATTGTTGTTTTTTAGTAAATCCTGCAACATAGGAAGATCTGTCAACCTTGGGATGGTGATTGGTGGAATATTTGACTTTGGGGTCAATTTGGGTTGAGCTGATGCGTCGTTAAGCTTCTCCTGCTGTTTACGATAATTTCTAGAACACTCCTCAAGAACACTTTGCAGTGTTGGAGTGTTGATCGGTTCAGTCGACATCGCATCTTCATTTTCGTCATCAGAGTCGCTGGTCAGGACCTCAAATCGGTTGCGATATGCGTTGTCCGAGTTGGGCTTCTGAGAGGTTGAATGAGAACTTCTTTTGGGATTGCTACTTGTTGGGCTATCATGAGGAGAGGATACAGTGCTTTTGCGTTTGCGTCGCTGCGGCTTGCGTTGGGAGTTCACAAGTGTGAAACTGCCCAATACAAAGCTGGAAGTTTTGCTCACTGTGCTCGTCGACTGGCTGTTGCTGTTGTTGGTGCTAATAGCATCATTCGATTGCTCACCATTGCTCTCAAGTGCTGCAATCTCATGCATGATCTGTGATCTGAGCTCAGCCGGTGTGGCACCACTAAGATTCTTAACTGCATTATGTTCTCCATAACAGGAATTGTCAAATTGAAAGTACACAGAAAGCGCTTGCCCTCTGGGCGCGCAAAATTGTTTCTCGAAATTGTAATTTGTTATTGTTTTATACACAGTCTGCTCCGACACCGCACGCGTCGATGTCTAAAAATAGATATCAGCGGAGAAGCACAACGGCTTATTTCGCTTGAGAGATCAATAAACAACGGTAAAACTGCAAAATCAAAACAAATTGCTCCGATTTTAGTAGATTTGCATGCGCAACACAACCGTTCACTACGAGTGTTTGTCGCGAACTATGATTTTGCCATCAGCAATTTTTTTCTCCCGACCCTAAAAGTAAAAACCCGAGCAAATACGAAGTTGATGGGGTTCTAATGTCAAAAAATAAGTGTGCACATTAATTTGTTCCAGTTGTCCAGTCTATGTGTTGTATGGTTAGTGTTATGGCTATTACAGCTTTGAGTGGCATTGATATACATATTTCTTTTACAATTATGAAGTGTCTGTGTTAATTAAGGTGATCCGTGTTAATCGAGGAACGTCTATTTGTTGGGTCTATTTTTAATGATATATGTAAAAAAGGGACAAGTTGTTCAAATGATTGCGTAAATTCAGGTCACATATAACCCTTTTAAAGAAATGCCTAGATATACAGGTAAAATTACCCTTTTATTTTCCACTAAAATTTCTTATTCACGAATCATTTTCAGTTTTCTTTTACTAAATTACCCAAAATCGTTTAATTAATTTCAAAATTGAGGTAGGCACACGCCCAATATTCGAGACCCATGCACTAAACATACAAATGCCCCAGGCAGAGCATTCATTCAAATGCCTATACAAGTAATACTCGGCGATTGTGATTATCATATCACAAACGTACACATATGTATGTGTGTGTGTAGACTCACAACAGCTACCACACAGCAATCGCTGGGAAAAATTGCTACAAAATTACTACATGCAGCAAGTGTATCGCACACAGGCACATAAATGCTTACACATATAGCAAGGAAGTGTAAATGTGTTTTTTTTTTTTTTTTTTTTTTTTTTTTTTTTTTTTTTTTTTTTTGTATTCGTTTATTAACAAAAATTTATACTATATAATACTAGATAATTTAGATGCGGCAACTAAAGATAGCGCAAGATGCTTGCGGTACGGCCGTGAAGCATTGCTTCGCAAGCGCTTTGCACTATCTTAGGCTGGGACACCTCGACTTCTTATCCGCTCAACTCGGCGGAGCTCCGTCATAATTGTGGCCGCGAAGGTGCTTGTAAGATTCCAAGCTGCCTCCGATTCCAGCATGGCATTGACTATGTTGTCCGCTCTAATAGAGCGGCCCACAGCCTCTTCCAGACAACGCCTCTCCTCTTGGAAGCGTCCGCACTCAAATAAGACGTGTTTGGCATCTTCCACCAGTCCTCGTCCACACCAGGAGCATTCGTCCGTGTCCTCGTGGCCAAAGCGCTTCAAGTAGCTCCGGAAGCATCCATGTCCCGAGAGAATCTGCGTAAGATAAAAATTAACCTCACCGTGCTTGCGGTTTATCCATGGTGCAAGCTCAGGGATGAGCGTGTGCGTCCAGCGCCCTTTTGTTGAGGTATTCCATCGTCTTTGCCATCGCGCAATGCTGTCCGCCCTGATAACGTCGCGCTGTATAGGCTCGTGCGTGTTCCGCTCCACGGCTTCGGCGACCAATTCCTCCAGTGGCACCATACCGGCAATAACAAGTGCCGCGTCATCGGAGACTGTCCTAAAGGCGCAGCTGACTCTGATTGCGCTCAGTCTGTAAGTGGCACAAATGCCTCGGCTATAGCTCGGCGTTGCCATCGCACTTGACCATATTGGTGCAGCATAGAGGATGACGGACCTAGTGACGCTCGTTAGGAGGAGGCGTCGTTGTTGCCTTGGTCCCCGCGTGTTGAGCATAATTCTTGAGAGAGCTCTACAAGAATCAGCTGCTTTTTTATGCACATATTCTAAGTGCTCGCGGAAAGTTAATCTCGTGTCTATCATGACGCCAAGATACTTTATCGCCCTCTTAGATGCGATGGTAACGCTGCCGATGTGTAAATGTGTATGTGAATGTGTGTGCGTTTGCAAGCTCAGAGCAGCTACCCAACCGAACGAACATCAACTGCTGCTGGGGGTTCTAAAAGTGCTCTACAGGCGGCAGCAAGAATATTGCACACAAGCACATAAATGCCTACACATATAGCGAGGAAGTGTAAATGTGTGTGTGTATGCAAGCTCACATCGCTACCCAACCGAACGAATATCAACTGCTGGGGGTTTAATAGTGCTACAGGCAGCAAGAATATCTATCGCACACAAGCACATAAATGCTTACACATATAGCGAGGAAGTGTAAATGTGTGTGTGTATGGTCATACGGAAATAATATTCGTTATGCACATCAACACTTTCATACCCTTTCCACAAATAATCATAAAAACGCTAACATTTTGCATGAGCATGGCAAAGCAGTTTGAGAATTCGGTATACTCTTCGCTCAGAAGGGAACCAATGGGATCGCGACTCGCGAGTCGAGAAGAAATTTCAATTTTTGTGAGCTGCTTGCTGTTTGTGCCAGTATACATATATTTTTGTGAGAAGAGAGCAGAGAGTAAAAAGCATGGGGCAGAAAGAGAAAGAGAGCAAGGGAAAGAGCGGCACATGTCAGGCATTTTTGGAAAATCAACCGTCACCGTCGAGCGCTCGAAGCGGAATGATTTTGCCATCAGCAATTTTTCTCTCCCGACCCTAAAAGTAAAAACCCGAGCAAATACGAAGTTAAGGGGTTCTAAAGTCAAAAAATAAGTGTGCACATTAATTTGTACCAGTTGTCCAGTCTATGTGTTGTATGGTTAGTGGCCATAATAAATAAGTTCACTGCTAAAGCGCCATCTAGCAAGTTAAATTCTTAGACCATGCTAGGCTAGTTTTGAATGTACATACATGCAGATGTCACGTGCTTTTGTTATTTGGGCAAACTTTCTGTTGACTTAACGGAATAAAATATAATTGAAACAAAAACACTTTCAGAAATGATGCTATTAAATATTTGAAATTAAAAAAAAAAACCCACTTATTCACAATTAATTAAACTACCAACTGACTTTCAAAGGTATCAAATACAAAAGAATAAATAATAATAAAAAAAAAGAAATAATAATAAAAAAAAAAATTAAAAATAAGAAATTATGAAGGGCTTAGACGAGGCTAGAACCTGCGACACCCCAACATTTGTTGCATCTGCCTAGCCATCTACACCACGGCTCACCTGAACGACAGAGTAGCGAAAACGAATAAAATTCGCCATATACGAAAGAAATACTAAAGCAGTGGCTGAAAATACAAATACAATTCAAAGACAATTCTAACGCAATTCAAAAACAATTGTGATTCTTAGAATTTGCACGCAAAGCAACATAGAAAGCGGACCAAGATTTTTTGTGTGTATATGTGCACACGCATACGAAAATTGATTTGCATTGCTCAACGTTGCCTGCATTTCCATTGTTATTTTAATTGTTTAAAAATTTTTAAAATATATGATGGAATGTAATGAGAGTTTCAGCATATGATCTACATATTCTATTTGACATTTTAGGTTTTTTTTAGAAATCATAACTCTTTTACAATTAGCCTTACATGCACAAATCCATATGTATGTATGTACGATTGCAGCCACACGCTGATCTACGCTTACACACATAAACATACATACATACATACATACATACATACATATGTGCGCCCGCAATGCGTCTTGCTGTGTCGCTGCCTTGCTTGCTGCGCCACATGGGTTTTAATGAGAAAACTTTATAGACTAATAATTCTGTTTCTAGATGGACAATCGTATTGATATGTTCAGATTAAGATTATGATATTCATATCTATATGCCAAACCAAACTGTATGTCTCTAGTATTGGAAATGCATTTTTTACACATTTGGGGGTGTGGGGGCGAATTGGGGACCGGAATCCAAAATCTGACAAAAACCGAAATTGTATTAAATTGGTATCAATATATAAATTAGAAAATCTTTAAGTCTTTTAATAAAAAAAAACCATCATTTATTTCTGAGAGTTGAATTAGAACTAACTTAAGAGCGATTTACAATGTTTTAATGAAACCTATGTTATGCCGGCGTCGCTGCTGACGTCGCTGCGCCTGTTGCTACCGCTGATGTCGTGCCTTGCCGCTATTGGTTGGTGATCGCCATTGGTCAATGCTGCCGCCGTGGAGTTGCACTTGTTGTGCAATTCGCAGGGTGTCGTCTTGCATCCGTTGGTCCCACGGTTAATGGCCTAAAGAGTGCGCGATCAGCGCACGTGGCCTTTGCCTCGTTCCCTCTGTAGTCTGCACCGAATGGGTGGTGCATTTTTGGGTGTCCAGTTACTGTCGCCGGTCACACGGTGGGTTGCTGATAATGTTGGGTCAGCTTGATTTGGCTCTTACGCAACTTATGTTGTTTTGGCTAAGTTGCTTATGTGTTGCTGCATATGTTGTTGTTGTTTTATTTGGATTTGACATACAGGGTGTTAACTCTTCCCCCTTTAAATGCGACCGTCCTCGGTTGCTACGTAAACTCCTGCTGGTGTGCTGTCGGTAACCATTTGTTTGTTGTCTAGAGTCTTTCTTTTGATTCTTTTAATGAGTTCGATGAATACTCCCATTATAATTAATAATAGGATGCTGAGTGACGTGTAGCCGATAGTAGCCTGCACAGTCTCTTCGTCTCCGAGTTTCTCCAGAATTTTGGTGTTGTTGGTATTTAGCTCTTTTACCATTTGTAGTGATAAAACTTCGTCCAGCTTGGTTTTCTCTGCTGTTAATTGGAACACTGGGGGGTTCTGGCTCCGCGGCTCGTACTTCTTCCGTTTTGTAGGTCGTTTCGCCGATCCTTACTGTAGAGTTGCGGTATTGTATAAGGAATGTGCCTTGGAGTTTATATGTTTTGTCATCCAGTGTGACTGATCCGTTGAATCCGTTCAGCAAGAGGGTACCCGGAAGTATTTCTTCGAAGTCCGGAACGTGTTGATTGTTTATAATGGTGCATTCAGGTTTTTTAAGATTAAGCAAGGCATATAGACAGGTATCATTACTTAGATTTAATAGTTTATCTCTATTACATATTGTTCTTTCATTGTGATTTTCACAAGGTTCTTTTATTGCAAATGTTTCATTATTATTACATTCTATTAAATTCTCGAATTTTATGTCATTTATGATTTTGCCATTTTTTACTGCTTTAACTTTAAGAGTTTTACATTTGTCTGTACTAATCATTGGAATACTTATAATATAAATTAAATTTTTTCCATTTGTGGCTAGTTTTACTTCAGCAAATTCTAAGAGTTCTTCTATGTTAAAAAACAGATTATTTTCTTTTGTAAAAATTTCTTCGATTACTTTAGTTTCTACTGCTGAAAAAATGAATGAATTAATAGTATTTGTTTTTGCCCATGTTATTGCTAGTAGGATATTAGTTATTTCTTCTTTTACTAGTTGAATTTTGTATTTTAGGACATTTGCTTTTTGGTTAATAACCTCTTCTGAATTTTGCGTTAATTTTATGATTTTATTAGTAATATTACCTAATTCATTAATTTTTTCGTTTATTAAACGATTAATAATAACTTGCTTATTATTATTTTCCAATTGTTCGTTTATCTTATTTATTAGAATTTGATGATCATGTTGATCTGGGTTTCCCGCCAACCATTTCCATGCTGTTCCTATGGCTTCAATAGCTCTTTTAAATTTGAGTTGAGGTCTAAGTCTTCTCAAGTCGTTTTTGATTTGGGATAATTCGTACGAAATGAATGGGTGAAGGGAACGATCTGTAGGAAGTGAGTGTAGTGATTCGTTCAATGATGAGTAAATTTCGCTGTATTTATCTAGATCAAATATATGGATGATTTTGAAAGTGCTGTCTTGATTAGCTGCCAATCCCGTGACTATTGAGATGATTTGCGAGTTGGAATAGTCGAGGACAGTGGTTGTCCCCAAGCATGTTGGTAAAATGATCCTGTAAGTTAAGTTCGAATATTATTTTTGTGAACTATTTTGCCTGAAACTGTTTTAATAGTTGATTTCATGTTTTCTGCTACTATTTCTTTTTTGTATCTGGGTGTGAGTTTTGAGCCTAAACGTTTATTGATTTTAACATGGATTGTATCTCCTGGTTCGTAGTTTCTCATTTCATTCTTGTTCTTATTATGGTATTCTAAATCGGCTTTTTGTTTGGCTAGGATTTTGTCTGATATTATTTTTCTATTTTCTGGTGTTTTCTCTGGATTGTTAGGAACTGCTGTGCCAAGAAACGTATCAATTGGTTTTTTTTCGGTTACTGAGTGGTAAGAAGTATTGTATTCTTGTACTGCCTTAAAAAATGTGTCTGTGAAGCTCATATCTGTGTTGTCTTTTTTTAAACATGTCATTATTTCTGATAAAGTGGAGTGAAATCTTTCTATTTGGCCATTACTTGTTGAATTATAGGGTGGTGTTGTGTGTATTTGGATACCAAGTTGATCTTGTAGCAAGCATTTTATTGAGGCTGAATTTAGATCTTTTTCGTTATCAATTATGATAACTTTCGGCATGCCGAATGCTATTAGTATTTCTCTAAGCGGAATTTTTATATCTTCTGCAGCTCTAGATTTTAGGACTTTGACTTGAACGTATTTAGAGAATTTATCAATGCTAGTTAATATGGTGTTTTTTTCTGTCATGTAGATATCAATGTGAACGATTTCGCCTGGAAATTTTGGAATTGGTGTTGCTTGAATTTCGGAATTTGGGGGGTGTCTGTCGTATTTTGACTCTTTGCATGTCAAACATGATTTAACGATTTCTTTAACTTTTTTTGATAGTTGTGGGAAAAATGATTTTTCTAAAATTTGAGCTTTATTTTCAAAAGCGTTCCTATGAGCTCGTGTGTGTTCCTGAGTAATTATTTCGTTCTGTATATTTATGTCGGTGACGTCCTCTACTTTTCTCTGAGTGTATCTAATTTTATAAGAGGAGAAAATGGGTTGGGTAGAATTCCTGTATTTTTCCCATAATATGTTCGGGAGTAAACAGCCCGTTAACAATTCTTGGGTCAAGTCGTTCTTTGAAGATGTCGATTAGCTCTTGTTCTGTATAGTGTGGTCGGATTACTATGTGTCTGTGATATGTGGGGAATGGTATTTGAAATTGGTAATCAGATTTTTCGCCAATTAATATAAAAATTTGATTTTTAAACACATTGATGGGAACTTCTATTGAAGGGATTAAGTTGTGCGATGAGCTTTCATCGCTCATGATTGTAGCTTCGATACTGTGGCTTTCAATTACTGGATTCCTTGACAACGCGTCTGCTACTACGTTAGTGGTTCCTGGTTTGTATTTGAGTTCGTAATTAAATTCTTCTAGATAGCTCTTCCAACGTTTTAATTTTCCGTTGTGATTTTTGTTACTAAGAGCAAATGTAATGGGTTGATGGTCTGTAAAAATCACGACTTTGGCTGTGCCGTACAGATAGATTCGGACGCTCTGTAGAGCCCAAACTATTTTTCGTTAGTCGCATAGTTTTCCTCTGCTTTAGACAATGTTCGTGATATGAATGTAATGGGTCTGCCTTCTTGCTCAAGAACGGCTCCAATTGCGAAATTGGAAGCGTCGGTTGTTAAATGGAACTCCTTTGTAAAGTTAGGGTATTTCAGAAAAACTTCGTTAGAGCAAAGTGTTTGCTTAATTTCATTGAAAGCTTCTGTTGCTTGATCGTCCATGTTTATCTGTACTTTATCAGATACTCTTGTTGAACTACGGCCACTTTCACCTCTGAGAAGCGTGGTGAGTGGTTTTGCTAATTTAGCGTAATCCCTAATGAATCTTCGATAGAATCCTGAAAGTCCTAAGAATGATCGAAGGTCTTTCAATGTTTTAGGTTTCGGGAATTTTGAAATTGCTCGAACTTTATCTTGGTTGGTTTTGACACCTTTATCTGAGATAGTAAAACCTAGGAAAGTAACTTCTTTTTTAAAAAACTCGCATTTATCCATTTGGATTTTCATGTTTGCGTTTATAAGAGTCGTGAAGACTTGTTTTAAGTGATGCGCGTGTTCGTTTTCGGATTTACTGAAAACAATGATGTCATCAATATAAACATAGCAGATTTTTCCAATGCGCTCTCTTAAGATATCATCTAAGGCTCTTTGGAAGATGGAAGGAGAATTTTTTAGGCCGAAGGGTAGCCTTGTGAATTCGTATTTTCCTCCGTTGACTGCGAATGCTGTTTTTTCTATGTCTGTTTTCTTTAAAAGAATTTGGTGAAACCCACTTTTAAGATCGAGGACTGTGAAGAATTTGTTGTCCCCTAGTTGGGCTATGATGTCTCCTATTTCTGGCATAGGGTACCGATCGGAAATTGTAGCTAAGTTGAGTTTACGGTAATCTATTACTAGTCTGTATTTCTTTTTCCCTGAGGCGTCCGCTTTTTTGGGAACGATCCATACTGGGGCGTTGTATGGTGATCTTGAGGGTCGGATAATTCCATCGTTAAGCATCTCACTGATTTGATTTTCTAGGGATAATGCTTGCTATAAATAGGTGTATCAGTGTTTAGTCGAATCTCGCCTACCACATTAGTTGTGAAAGTCAATTTTTGGTCTGGCTCTGCAAATAATGTTTTGAATTCCTGAGCTAATTGGTCTATTGTCTTTTTTTGACTGTCCGACATGTGTTCGGTTCGAACTTTTATGTTGTTAATCGCTTGCGCGGTAATTGTCTAATTCGAATTTTAGTGTTAGTGTTTACTATCAGAATATCATTTCGCACATCTATAACAACGTTAAGTTGTTTCATTGTATCGTTGCCTAAGATACCATGAAAAGTTTTTAGTGTAGGTAGTACGAAAAATTTTATTGGGGTGTCGTTGAGACTAAACAAGTTAAGAAAAATATGATGTGTGATAGCTATCTGTCCGGCAATTGTGTTGGCAAAGAATGTGTCTTGATTTTTTTTTGGATGTGTTGCAAAAGATGGTTGGATATAGTTCTGATTAGAGCCTGTGTCAATGAGGAAATTCAATAATTTGCCGTCCCTCGTTTTACACTGAAAATATGGCAACGAGGAACGATTTAGATTAAAAAATTTATGTCCGAGGTATCTGTTATTTGATTACCATCATTTGGAGAGGTTTCACCTTCATATGGTAGATCAGTAATACCATGCTCTTCTATAGCAGTGTTGTAACTTTGTTCGTTCATGTAACTCGAATAAGCTTCCGAGTAAGCTTCGGCGTATGCATTTGCATAGTCGTTGGCTTCGTTGATGACCTGTTCGTTCGTGTTCAGTCATTGGACTTCCCCTGTGTTTATATGGAATTGTCGTTTAAATTTATTTGGGGTTTGGTCTATTCCATCAGATAAAGGTCTTTTTATAGCGTTTTGATTATTATCTGGTCTGTTCATGTAATTAATATTTCGAGTTCTGACCGATGGATCGACTTCCATTGGTTGTACAGCGGGTTGTGGTTTAGGGGCTATTGGTCTTGGTGGTGCATTAAAGAAGTGTTGCGGTTGTTGAAATAGTTGCCTTTGAATATTTTGAGGTTGCGAAAAAATTAGGTTTTGATGAGTAATATAAATTGGGGTTGAAATTGGTCCTATTCACGACAGGTGGATTATTAGAGCGGAATGGTTGTTGGGTAATTTTGGGTTGTTGATAATTCCGTGCTGGTAGAGTGGGTGGTTTAACGGAATACACGGAGTTCAGTATGGATTGATTCTCTATTAATCGACACAAAATGTAGCGCATGCTGTAGATCTGTTGGCTCTTTAATAGCTAACAATCTAGGTAAATCTCCATTGAGACCCCTTATGAAAGTATCTAGGGCCTTATCTCTGTAGATCTTGGTGAGCACTCTAAGTGTTTCTAAAGATGAATCATGGTTGTTTATTTGATTCAGAATTAGAGACAGGTGATAATAGACGGTTTGGTAAAACTCGTCTGTTGACTGTCCGCGTTGTCTTAAGATCTCTGCGGTCAGCAAAATGATCTGAAAGACACTGAGATATAGCCTTCCAGTTTAATGGAGTATTATATGCCTCCAAAACGGCATCGGCTTCGCCAACTATTTTGCTACGTACAACCAATAAAATCCAGTAATGTTTTGACATTCCTTGTGTAGCAGAATATGCTTCGAATATCCTATCTACACTTTTACGCCATGACGTAAATTCGGTTCTTTTTCCAGAGAAATCTTTTAAAATTTTTACAACGTCCGGTAATCTATCTAGATCGTTAATCTGTCCCATGTATTGGGGTAGAATAGTTTGGTCCTCTTCTATTTTGCGATCTATATCTGTGTTAAGCATTTCACGACCTTTTTCTGACAAAATTTTCCTAACATATCTTTCTACAGTGTTTTCTATACATCTTTGAGTTATGTCTTGGTTTGTCGTTGACTTTGAACTGGTCGATGGAGAATTGTCGTCTGGGGGTGGCATGTTGAGTTGAGAAAATGCTCGTGTAAGGTTATCAATGGTTTGGGATAGGTTAGGACAGGTTTTATCGAAAGTGAAAATTTTGTTTGAGTTTATGAGGAATCTTATCCCCTAATTTTTCTTATAGTGCAGATAAGGAAAATGGGGGTGGTATCGCTTGGAAATTTTCTTAATTTACTTTTGAGTTTGTTTGGTGTGTTTGATTAATTAGTTTTCTTAAACTATTCGTTTTTAAATTGTTTGTTCTTTTGTATTCAAGTTTTTCTTGACTGATTTTTAAATTGTTTACTATGTTCGATTAATTATTTTCCTTAAAATATTATTTTTTCAGATTGTTTGGGGCACTTCTAATGCTTAATTTTCTTACGATATTATTCTTCGAGTTGTTTTTTTTTTTCTTCTTGTATTTAATATTTATGAATAAAACTTAATTTCTATGCTTACAATATTATTTTCCACATTGGTGCTTCCTACGCTGATGTCCCGGATTATTCCCTTTTGTCCAATCCCACGTTGGGCACGATGAAGATTGGTGACTCGAGATCCTGTCGGCACATACACAGTTGCGCAGTACTCTACGAACGGAATCTATAGAGTTGTAGCACTTTATTTTATTTTTTTTGTGTTTGTTTCACGACAGTGAAAATAAACCGTTTACTCCGTTTATAAGACACAATCTTCGACGAGAACGCTGTAGCTGCCGTGCAGGTACTTTTGGGGATACGTCCGAATGATCTTTGTTTAAACGGAGGATCTTTCGCGAACAGCAGTTAAATAGGTCCTCTGTTTTCCGACGCGTAAACTTTTATGTGGTTTAAATTCACTGTCTCTGCTCGGGCGCCAATTAGAAAATCTTTAAGTCTTTTAATTAAAAAAAAACATCATTTATTTCTGAGAGTTGGATTAGAACTAACTTAAGAGCGATTTACAATGTTTGAATGAAACCTATGTTATGCCGGCGTCGCTGCTGACGTCGCTGCGCCTGTTGCTACCGCTGATGTCGTGCCTTGCTGCTATTGGTTGGTGATCGCCATTGGTCAATGCTGCCGCCGTGGAGTTGCACTTGTTGTGCAATTCGCAGGGTGTCGTCTTGCATCCGTTGGTCCCACGGTTAATGGCCTAAAGAGTGCGCGATCAGCGCACGTAGCTTTTGCCTCGTTCCCTCTGTAGTCTGCACCGAATGGGTGGTGCATTTTTGGGTGTCCAGTTACTGTCGCCGGTCACACGGTGGGTTGCTGATAATGTTGGGTCAGCTTGCTTTGGCTCTTACGCAACTTATGTTGTTTTGGCTAAGTTGCTTATGTGTTGCTGCATATGTTGTTGTTGTTTTATTTGGGTTTGACATACAGGGTGTTAACTTATATGCAGAAGACTTGGAGACTCTAACTCTAAAGATGAATTAGCTAGAATTTTATAACTGGTTCCCGATAATTTCAGTTATCGATAACTTTGCAAATATACAAGCTATCGAATTTCTGAAACAAACTCGTACTGCGCGTGCAATATACGGACCTACCACAAAAAGAATGAACTCTCAAGCTTTTGTATCTTCGGAAATCGACGCGTTCAAACATACGGACAGACAGACGGACAGACAGACGGACATGGCTATATCAACTTTTCTCGTCACCCTGATCAAGAATATATATACTTTATGGGGTCTGCCACGCCTCCTTCTGCCTGTTACATACTTTTAACAAAACCATTATACCCTGATTTCCTATTTTCAATGGGTTCAGGGTATAAAAAAAATTAGCTAAATTAAACAAAAACTCTTTATTTTTGTACATAAAGTAAAAAATTGAACTTTTTTCCACTGTGTAAAGTGTTTCTTGACAGACGGTACATGCCATATGCATTGGGGAAGTGGATTTGAAAGTCTACAATATCGAAAAAATCCAAGACCGTTCAAACAATTCTAAGGCCAAGGCCCTCAAGAACAACGAACTGCAAATGTTGGGCCCTACAATTACTACAGGCGGCAATAGTTTCGTAGTCACATAAATGCTCATACATGAAGAAAGACACTGTAAATGTCTGTACACATCAGCGCTTTCATACTCTTTAAAAAAATAATCACGAAAACACTAAAATTTTGCATGAGCATGGCAAACCTTTTTATGAGTTCGGCATGATCTTACTCAGAAGGGAAAATAGGATCGTCGCGAATCGCGACTCGCGGACAAAAATTTTAATTTTTGTGCGCTGCTGGCTTGGGCCATACATACATATACATTACAGGTCTGCAAGAATACATTCATTTCTTACAGCATAGTACCACTAACCATACATGTTGTATGGTTGTATACATATTGTATGGTTAGTGATAGTACCACTAACCATACAACACATAGACTGGACAACTAGAACAAACTTTTTCTCGAACCAGATTTTGATTTCGCGTCCTAATAATCTTCGTATTTGCTCGGCTCTGTAATTTACTGCTCGGGCAGCGAAAATATCGTAGTTGATATTCAGTTCGCTGCCAGCGCTCGAACGAAATGATTCTATTCTCATATGAAGCATCACTGTGTGCTATTCTTTCTTTATTCACTCTCTCACTCACTCCCTCTATGCCTCTCGTATATATATGTATGCAGGCACAAGCCAGCAGCGCACAAAAATTGAAATTGAATGTGCTCATATGAAAATGCGAATATGCCGGTTGAGCGCTTACAGCGCACTGAATTCGTCGTTTCAAATTTTGACTGCCCGAGCTCGAATTGCCCAAACCGAACAAATACGAAGTTGAGCGGCAATTCGCTCATATTTTGGTGCGTAAAAAAAGTTTGTTCTAGTTGTCCAGTCTATGTGTTGTATGGTTAGTGATAGTGTGCAGTAAAAACCAGTGTACACTAGTTTTAGTGTACTCATAGGTTGCTGTACAGCATGGGAGTGAGTGAGACGGCAAGCTGTCGATACAGACCATTTGTACAACATTTACTGCCACCCATTTAAACTGTACACCAAAAAAGTGTACAGGTTTTTATAATGAATGATTCATTTGCCCATTTGGATGTATTCATGCAGATGTCTAATATACATATACATATGCCTCTCATGCATAGAGAGAGTGAGTGAGTGCGAGAGTGAGTAAAGAAAGAATAGCACACAGTGATGCTTCATATGAGAATAGAATCATTTCGTTCGAGCGCTGGCAGCGAACTGAATATCAACTACGATATTTTCGCTGCCCGAGCAGTAAATTACAGAGAAGAGCAAATACGAAGATGATTAAGAAGGGAAATCCAAATCCGGTTCGTTAAAAAAGTTTGTTCAAGTTGTCCAGTCTATGTGTTGTATGGTTAGTGGTTTATTAAACGATTACATGTTATTTTCAAAAGACCTGGGCTCGAATCCCGCTGGAAGCTTTTTATTTATTAATCGAAAACTTTTAAATTTTATTTTTAAAATTCATTAATATTTTTATATTTATGTTAGAATGCTTTCTGCCATCTTAGCAATTACTACTAAGCTATTATAAGCATGAATTATTAGTTGGCCACAACAAAATTCTTTGCCGTTTTGCCACGCCCCCAGTGGGCGTAGACGCATAATTTTTGGCCAGTTCTTAGAAAGAGCCGAGGCTGACATAACTGCAAAATTTGGTTGCTTACACTCCAAAAATGCGAAAATTGAGGGTATTATTCGATATGCCACGTCCCTAAAGAAGCCGAAAAATTATTTTTGGGTTATCGATAGAGGAGGCCATTAGTAACTGAACCATCCAATTTTTACGATTCTAAAACTGTAGGAGATATAAACTTTTGGGGTTTGCCACGCCACCTGTGGGCGTAAATATATCTACCATAGCTTATTGATCTTGGGTTGTCAACCCGAGTATACATGCAAAATTTCAAGTCAAAAAATATAACACAATTTGAACAAGTACAAGTCGAGACGGCTCGACTACGAGATACCATGAACCCTGCAAAAAAGTGATACTCTTCTTCTTGACGTACTTATGAGCGAGCGCTTTGCTAACAACGCAGTTGCTGCCATGGCTTGGGGATGGGCAGGGCTGAACTTTGAACGCTTATAACTCCATAGATAGACGATCCTTACGGAATTTTCAGAGTAGATTAGGAGTATCTAAATGAATGCGTTTTTTCAATTTTCGATTTCTTATCGATAATTTGGAAATGGGATGAGTTATCGAAAAAAAACAAAATAAACGCGTGCTGCGTAACTAATATACGAGTATTCATGTAAAATTTCAGCTCTCTGCTTTTGTAGTTTCCGAAATCTCGACGTTCATACGGACGGACAGACGGACAGGGCCGTATCAACTTATTTTTTCTGCTGATCAAGAATATATATAAGTCGCATTATAAACAAATTTTGACCACTGTACATGTCTCACATGCTTGCAAGACGCAACTGCGTAATGAGTTTGGTATATTGTAAAATCATTCTTAGAATTTGACTACAGCGCAGAATATTACTGGCCCCAAAATACCGTACGAGTGAGACGACGGCGTTGTTGCGCTGCCGCTGAGTGTAGTCCGGCCTGCGTATTTAAGAGAAGCGTAGATCAATGAGAGATCAAGAAGTAATGCAAAGTCAGTCGCATGCAGACAATTTCACGCTCCAGTCGGAATTCACTTCGCTCTAGAAAAGTTTGTGTGCCAACTTGACGGACGAGACACCGACAAATAACGACGCTGCGACATATGTATGTACGTATGTATACTTTCTGGGG
Source organism: Drosophila antonietae (assembly GCA_030914385.1). NCBI lineage: Eukaryota > Metazoa > Arthropoda > Insecta > Diptera > Drosophilidae > Drosophila > Drosophila antonietae. The sequence goes on from JAUESO010000200.1 coordinate 124,447, forward strand.
TCTGCGACGTCTCCTTCTGCCTGTTACATACATTTTGACAAAACCATTATACCCTGAATTTCCATTTTCAATGGGTTCAGGGTATAAAAAATCACTATATATTCAGGTACGATTTGCCACGCCCCCAATGGGCGTAGACATATACATAACTTTTTTAATGATCTTCTTAGAATCATAACATAAACTCACATGCAAAATTTCAGCGTTATAGCTTTAACGGGGTAGAAGATACGTTTTCCCCCCCAAATGGGCGTAGATATATTCGCCATAGCTTTTTGAACTTGGGTTGTCACCCCGAGTATGCATTGCAAATTGCAACTCTCTAGCTCACCATCTAGTATGATTTGCCACGCCCCTAGTGGGCGGATCGGGAAAATTTGTACACTTTATATTTCGGGGGCATATATGAGTATATGTTTAAAATTTCAAGTCTCTAGCTCTAATAGCGCCGAAAAATATTGCGTTCATACGGACAGACGGACGGACGGACAGACGGACGGACAGCAAGACGGACATTGCACAAACCCAATATACTTTTTTCCCTTTGGGAACAAAGTATAAAAAAACGCTTTTCAAATACCAGAGACTTGTAATTTGACAAATAGATACATTTGTACGCTATTAATAGATTCCGAAAGTTTCATGAAGAAGTGCATCTAGAAATGGAGTTATAAGCGTCCAAAGTTCAGCCCAACCCACCCCCACGCCACGACAGCAACTGCGCGGTTAGCAGAGCGCACGAGCTATGTATAATCCACCAACACCACACACATGCACACATACAATAAGCACAAGGTACAAGAGTTATTGTAAACTACAGACAAAGCACTTTTAAAATATAAACAACAAAACGATGTAAACTGCTAAATAAGACCATTTATAATATTTGCAAGCAAAGAACTCTTAAAATTCGTAGTAATTTCAGAAAATGCTAACTAACATATAATATTTGCAGTTATTGAACTCTTAAAATTTCTAGTAATTCAGAAAATGGTAACTAACATATAATATTCGCAGTTGTTGAACTCTTAAGTTCAGACACAACAGGAAATACCCCAATTACCCAATAAGTACACATGTCAGCCAAATAGAACATAAGACATACACATATAGAATAAGTCTAATCAGCATAATTAAACATTTTGTAAACTTTCATTAAAACCAAATTAATAAAGAAAGATTAGTATATTCTTACCACTGAAAAGTAACAGTTGTGTTTCTACTATTGGAAATTATTATTTTTTATCATTCGTTTCGACTCAATATAAAATTGGCGCAGCCGGTAGGATTCTTTTTCAAAAAAGGATCCAGTGATCGAACAAATAAATAAATTCATATTATTCGGGCGGAATAAAATATAATAAAATAACAAAAAAAAAAAAAATTTTTCGTTAAAGCTAAAAATCAGTTTAATTGTGAAAAATTAATTACAAATCAGTGGAGTAACGATATTACTCAAACCAAAATACACTACAAATCAGTGTTACATCAATAAACTAAAAATCAGTTAATCGAAGAAAACAAAATACAAATCAGTTTGTTATCTAAACTACAAATCAGTGTTTCATCAATTAAAGAAAACAAACTACAAATCAGTTTGTTAACTTAACGAACTACAAATCAGTTCTCAACAAAATAAGTTGTCGAATAGAAGTGAAAGAAACTGGCATTAAGAAGAAACCACCGTAACCAAGAACACGATTCTAGAAGGATGGCTAACGAAGGAAATCAGATGCCTCAAGTCGATATGTTGGAGCAGATCGCTTTGAGAGAGCGACAACTGGAGCAACTCCAGGCAGCATACCTACAGTTACAACAAAGTAACAGCTCAGGTCAAAAAAAATACAACAACGGGAACACTAACAGTACAACAAATAACTGACCAAGACGGATTTACACAAGTAGGAATGAAGACACAGGAAATAGTAACATCAACTGACATCGTAGTACATATCATCAATTTAGAAGAAATTGACTAAATTTTACAAAGTATAGAAAGTAATATTCACATGATACAAATCGAAAAAAAAAAACAGTTATTACAAACACAATTAATGGAAGCAAGAAACAAATTATATACACTATACGCAAAGCAAATCAGAAAACGAAGAGGATTAGTTAACATAGTAGGAAACTCAGCAAAATGGTTATTTGGTACCATGGACGAAGAAGATAGGAGAGTCATTGAAAAACATCTTACAACTTACAAAGACGACTTACAAGAATTAGAAAGTGAGAAAAACGAACAGATTTTTATCAATACTTATTTTAATGATACAATCCAATACATACAACATTTGATAAAAGCAGATAGAATAGTGATAGAAAAACAAATTAATTCAATAAATAAATATGAAAACTCCATAATGCAAGAAAATTTTTATTATGATCAATTGCTAAAAATCCAATTAATAAAAAAACAAGTAAGAAAACTCTAGTCGAGAGTGCTCGACTAGATATTACCCTGAACCCAATTTTAATAAAATAAAATAATAATCTGTACTGTGCTTTGGTTTTTTGTAATTATCTTGAAAATGCATCAATTTTAGTGCTGAAAATGGCAAAAAACTTCTTTATTTTGACAAATAGTTAAATATATTGCTCTTGATTAGTACTAAAATTAATCCGTTTTCAAGATAATTACAAAAAACCAGTGTCGAACGTGACAAAAAGTTTACTTTTCTGGAGAATTACCCATATGGATAAATCAGAAAGTATACATAAGAATGTATGCGTGTAACGTTCAAAATGTACATATATATACATTGCATACATATACATTGCATTGCCAAAAAAAAAAAAATAGATGGCGCTTATATTAGTTGAAATTCGAAAAATGTTATATTATTAAATATCATTAAAATTAGACCCAACAAATAGACGTTCCTCGATTAACACGCATCACCTTAATTAACACAGAGACTTCATAATTGTAAAAGAATATATCAATGCCACTCAAAGCTGTAATAGCCATAATAAATAAGTTCACTGCTAAAGCGCCATCTAGCAAGTTTAAATTCTTACACCATGCTAGACTAGTTTTGAATGTACATGTGTGCATACATATAGGAAAACTCTTACCGCAGATGTCACGTGCTTTTGTTATTTAGGCAAACTTTCTGTTTATTATTTTCTGTTGACTTAACGGAATAAAATATAATTGAAACAAAAACACTTTCAGAAATAATGCTATTAAATATTTGAAATTAAAAAAAAAAACCCACTTATTCACAATTAGTTAAACTACCAACTGACTTTCAAAGGTATCAAATACGTGTGCACACGCATACGAAAATTGATTTGCATTGCTCAACGTTGCTTGCATTTCCATTGTTATTTTAATTGTTTTAAAATTTTTAAAATATATGATGGAATGTAATGAGAGTTTCAGCATATGATCTACATATTCTATTTAACATTTTAGGTTTTTTTTAGAAATCATAACTCTTTTACAATTAGCTTTACATGCCCAAATATGTACATACATATATACAGCCACACGCTGATCTGCGATTGTACACATATACATACATACATACATATGTACATATGTATGTATGTGCGCCAGCAATGCGTCTTGCTGTGTCGCTGCTTTGCTTGCTGCGCCACATGGGTTTTGATGAGAAAACTTTGATGATTAATAATTATGTTTCTAGATGGACAATCGTATTGATATGTTCAGATTAAGATTATGATATTCATATCTATATGCCAAACCAAACTATATGTCTCTAGTATTTGAAATGCATTTTTTACACATTTGGGGGTGTGGGGGCGAATTGGGGACCGGAATCCAAAATCTGACAAAAACCGAAATTGTATTAAATTGGTATCTATATATATGCAGAAGACTTGGAGACTCTAACTCTAAAGATGAATTAGCTAGAATTTTATAACTGGTTCCCGATAATTTCAGTTATCGATAACTAAGCAAATATACAAGTTATCGAATTTCTGAAACAAACTCGTACTGCGCGCGCAATATACGGACCTAACACAAAAAGAATGAACTCTCTAGCTTTTGTATCTTCGGAAATCGACGCGTTCAAACATACGGACAGACGAACGGACGGACGGACAGACAGACGGACATGGCTAGATCAACTTTTCTCGTCACCCTGATCAAGAATATATATACTTTATGGGGTCTGCCACGCCTCCTTCTGCCTGTTACATACTTTTAACAAAACCATTATACCCTGATTTCCCATTTTCAATGGGTTCAGGGTATAAAAACAAAATAGAACATCTACAAGACAATGTAGCATCAGCAAGATATAATCTATTACATCCTAACATTTTGACGAACGAAGAAATAATTAAGTATAACATACATTTTAATAAGCTTAATCAAATAAAGTTGGCAACGGCATTATTTCAAAATAATCTTTTAGTTTTTGCAATAGAAATACCTAAAACATTTATATCAGTAAACATTACAAAAATAGTTCCGATACCAAACGAGGAAAACTTTGCAATAGACCAAGCAGTAGAACAGGTTTTCACTCATAATAATGTAACCTACACATATGAAGTAAATAAGAAATTAAAGGAATTAAGAAAAAGTAAAAACTGTATTTATAAGAAAAATTGCCAATTGGTTAACAAAATTGAATTCGAAATAATAGAATTAGATGAAGAAACTCTAATAATAAAAAATATCAAAAATGAAACATTTGAGCAAAATTGTAATCAAAACAAAATAAACACTAAAAGAAATATGTTAATTCATTTCACAAATTGCATAATAAATATAGATAACAATTATTTTACTAACACTTACGAATTTGAAAACATAAGAACATTATATGAAAAGAAAGAAAACCATATCCAAAACTTTACTAAACAAATAACTTTTGAAAACATTATAGAAAAATATAAAATCAATTGGGCAAACATAAAAAATTTAAAAATACACAAAAACATAAATTATACGTGTAACACATTAATAATTATTGTCGTAATTGTAAGCATAATATACATGATTGTAAAACATAAGAAATCAAAGTTAAATTCCAAAACAGAATTCAGGAGAATCCTTATCTAAAGGGGGAGAAGTTATGTATAATCCACCAACACCACACACATACACACATACAATAAGCCACAAGGTACAAGAGTTATTGAACTCTTTAGATAACAAGTAAACTACAGACAAAGCACTTTTAAAATATAAACAACAAAACGATGTAAAATGCTAATAAGACCATTTATAATATTTGCAAGGCAAAGAACTCTTAAAATTCGTAGTAATTCAGAAAATGCTAACTAACATATAATATTGCAGTTATTGAACTCTTAAAATTCCTAGTAATTCAGAAAATGCTAACTAACATATAATATTCGCAGTTGTTGAACTCTTAAGTTCAGACACAACAGGAAATA
>JAUESO010000201.1:0-88213 GCA_030914385.1 Drosophila antonietae
AACTCTCTTGACATGAGGAAGCCATTTGGGTTGCTTTTTGTGTAATCGCTGTAATTAGTGGGCATATTAGTTGCCATTAGTGTGATAGAGATGGCACCAAGCCATCATTGAATATATAAATATATATGTATGTATGTATATATGAATGAGTATATACGTATATATTTAAAGTAGAAGCAGTAGCTAACAATAAATGTTTTGGGAACAACTTGTGCGCCGCAGCTGCTTAGAATCCAGAGAGCTATAATTATGCAACCTTCAAGTGGGTTAAGCAAATGTTTTTTTAGAGACATCAATGCTTAAATTGATAACGATGGGAATTATTGAATTTTGTGAACAATAGGAATATGTATGGAAAATTAAAAGAAGTTATATATCTAAAAAATGAATTTATATATGTAAATATAAATATATGTTATTCTTTCTATATATAATAATTATAATTGTTGTATATTTCTGCTTATTTTATGAAGTATTATAATGTGCCTTTCTTGAATAGTTTTTTATTAAATTTATAAAAATTTGATGATAGATATAGTCAAAAAATGCTTAATTCTTAGATGATATATCAAATTATATTTCCTTGTAGTAACTTTGAAAGTATTTCGAATTTATTCAATATGATTGGGATTTAGAGCATTTATAATTATAAATTTATAAATATTAAAAAAAGAATACATAAAATTTTAATGTAAATATACAACAAAAAATATCCATAAAATATATAAAACACTTTAGAAAATTTATTTTATTTTAAAATAGAACTAAATTATTTTATTAAACAATTTTATCTACAATAAATAAAGAAGGTTTAAATGTTGCATAGTAAATTTTTGGCTTAGTATTTATATTTTTGTATATATATTCTTATTCTTAATCAGCGTAAATATTTGTACCAAGAGTTGCTAAATTTTCTATGTGCATTTACATAATGAATATTTACTTTATGAATATTTTGTATTTGACAGAGCTTCACTCATTAATACTCTCGACTGAAGCTTTCTCTTAGCTGTTTATCTATATTAAATTGAATAAATCAAAATAATGCACTGATTTACAAACATTTCTGTTTTGCTTGGAATTCCCAACTAGTTATGTCAGTTGAGCTACTTTTCTTTCGCCTTATCTGTTATGTCATTGACAACCAGTTGACTTCAATTATTAAATAACAATTACAATTGACTTGAAAATATATACACTTATTAACATAATTACATGTTGCCCTTCCCCAATGTCCCACTGACTCAACTCAACTCAATTCGACTCGACTCGACTCGAATCGCAACTCAAAGTAAACTCGACTTAAATTGTCTTTCACCTTGAACTTCAGCTAAGTGGATAAGCTTGAGATTCCCTTTCCCTTTTTTAAATATATATGATAAATATAGTCTGCTTCTTCTTATTCTTCTTCTTTTACTTTGACTTGATTTGCTCTGCTTCTTTGAGCTATGAATCACATTGAGCCTTAGCTTCTGGATAAAATTCCGTAGCAGCAGTTGGCGCGTGTTTTGCATTCTGAAATAAAACACGTCGTCTCATGATATGTACTTTTAACACTATAGATATTATAAATATATGTGTACACATTGTATATAATTATTGTTGTTTTTTTTTTTTTTTTGGTTTAGTTAAGACCATTGACCGACCGTCCTCGGCATGTTTTGTGCGCATTCCGAGTCGCTGGCGACACATCCGTATGGCATTTGATTCTTGTTTTTATTTTTATTAAATCTCCGGTAGCCGGTAGCTAATTTCTGTTGTTGTTGTTGTTATATTTTCTTAGTATTTTTGAAAACATTTTTCGGCTGATTCATTTTGGTTTTTATTGCCTGCACAAAGTAATTGTTCAAAAAAGGGCAACTGGTCCCAGTCCAGTTCATCCAGTTGGCTCTTCGGCTGCTGCTGCTGCTGCATCTTCTTCTTCTTATTCAGTCAGTGACCGTGGACGGCCTTGCGCGCCAATTTAGTTAATTTTATTTTGTGCTAAGTTTGTTGTTGTTGTTGCAGTTGTTTTGGGCTGCTGTTGATTATTGAAGTTCAATCAGTCGGCAAGGCCAGAATTTAGCATTAAAATAGTGCTAGAACAAAAGAATTAGGCAACGAACTTGATGCTGCCAAACAATCGATATGTTTTTATAATCGATAATTTACATAGTTCTTTTTCTTTAGTTTTGATGTGAATATAATAAATTTAAAAGTGCTCAAAGAGAGCGAACGTGGTCATAAATTTTGCTGCTAGTCATGAATATTGATCTTGAAATCGTAGCGGAAAACGAGCTTAAAGAAAACTATAGTAGTCTGAAAAGTTAGTATTATAAATGGAGATTTTGGTAGATGTACATATATAAAGAGTCAATATAGTTAGATGTATATAAGTATAAAAGTTACTTTAGTTGTTGATTAAAATGTATTTAAAAAAAAAAATAAATAAAAATAAATATTAAAAAAAAAACTAAATAAAAAATAAAACTATAAATAAATAAAAATAAAATAGTTATTTTTGCAGACACCAAAAAAATATACTATAAATTCATATTAAATTAGTTTGCATATTTTATGTAAGTTAGGAAATTAAGTAGCTTAGTTTTAATTATAAATATAGATTTATAGAACTCTAATGGAAATATATTTACTAAAACTTTTTAAATAAAATTGTATAAAAATATTTAAGTTTTAATAAACGTATTTTATTTAAGTATATTTATTTATAATTATTCTAAATCCTCTAAAGAATTTTATGTAAAATTACAGCTAAACTTTAAAATAAATCGTTATAATATATATACATATATATTTATTTTGCATTAGATATTATTTTACATGTTAACTAAACGCATAAAACGAACTATTATTTCTGCGTTTGAGTACGCATAAAAACGATTGGATTTTATGTACTGTAGATATATAATCTATATGTTTGCACAGTTATGTGTGTGTTTGTATTTTATGGCTAATTTGGCACATCATAAAGTTGCATCATGCGTACACCTCTACCTCTACCCTGTACCTCTAGATACGTCTAACTGTGTACAACTATAATTAACTCTTCTGAGTGGTTCTGCCTGGTTTCGTGTTTGCCTGCCAAATTTGCAACTGTCAAGATCTTTAACGACATAGACATGTGTGTGTATAAATATACAGACATATATGTATATATATATAAACATAACAGTGTTAAGATCAAAGAGGATGCAGCACGGTAGTCGGCACTAAAAATTCAATTAGCAAATTAAATATTAATTATATGCAATGCTCAAGCGTCACTCATTACGATGCTAATTCAATTAGCAAATGTTACCAAGCTGTCAGATATAATATTGTTTTTTTTTTTTTTTTTCTTTTATATACTTATATGTATTTTTGTGCGACAGCAGCTGTGCTCTTTAGTTACCTTCTATTGATTAATACAAATTCTTGACTTGTTTATTAAATTTGATTTGTTTCTGAGGTCGTCTCAAAGTGAGCGAGTTTTTTTTTTTGCATTCTTTGCATTTGCTAAATGGCTTGACAAGGTCCACCTTAGTCAGCAGCAGGAGTTTAGCCCTCGTGCCTGTTAAATTTTATTAGAGCATAACTTCACACTCTCTGTGCTAAAAAGCTTTGTTTTTGGTGTCAAAAGCTCTTTAGCACTCGCACGCGCTCTCTCCCTCACTCGCGCTCTCTGTATGTATTAAATACACTGTATTTTGTCTTGCGCTCAACACTTAACGACGCTCAGTTTGCCAACGACAGGCGTTTGATGCGGACGCGACGGCGCAAGTAATAACAGCAAGACGCGAACGTTGCGCGCAGGCGCATTAACCAACAAAAACACGTACGAACGAAAATAGAAATAAAAAAAAACTGTGCTTCTTATTTTTGGTTTGTTTTATGCTTTTGTGTTTTGTGCCATGCGCCGGGCGCTCAGCTAAATTCAAAGCAGAAAACTAAAAAAATCAAAATAAAATAAAACCTAAATTTAAAATCGCAAATCCAGCTAAAATTTGTATAATTTGACGAAAACGAAAAAAAAAAAAAACTATAACGGCACTTGGCATGCTCCTCTTTCTAGTAATTCATAGCTATGCTTTGTCGCCGTCTTTCTTTGTAACAAAAATTAATGTGATTCGTGAAAACTGAGCAAAAAAAAGTGTGCAAAGGCAATTAACGGCAATAAAATTAAATTGCACATAATCAGAGCTAATAAAAAAGTGAGCAAATTTTTGACATAATAGTGAGAGAAAAAAAAAGCATTGAAGCGTATTCTCTTGTTATTGTTGTAAGCAACTGCTACTATGTTGTAATATACAAATTTACAAAAGTAGCGCGAATAACAACAATAAACAAAAAGATGTTGATGTAAAAAGTGATTAAATTATCATAAAATACAAAAACCCAAAATTCGTCATCAAATTTCTCACTAAAAATAATCAAAATTCAATAACGACTCATCGTTTATTTATTCTATTGAAGCATTACGAAAAGCCATGCTAAAAATTAAAAAGAAAGAAAAAACAACAAATTAACAAATTAAAAACTCGTAGAGACTAGAGAAACATCCAAATTCAATGCGAGAACTTTTTAGCTTCTGTTCGCTCCTATGCTATGTATGTAGCTATCTCTTTTGCTCTCTCGCTCTACGTGCACAGCGTATTTGTTATGCACGTTTTCCCTTTGCCTTTGTGTGCGCTCTTTATTGTTGGTGTCTCTATTGTAGACTTTACCGTTTTATCGCTCTCAGTGTGATGTCCGTGTATGGGTCTGCGCTGTATATGTGCGTATATGCATCAAGTGTGTACAGCCGATAGACGCCCATTTAACGCTATTGTTAAAGCTGCTGCTTTTTTGTTTTCGACAATTTCTTAAGGTGCGTTGCAGCAGTCGGTGCTGCTGGTGCTGTAATTTTCATTTTCTGTCGATTACTTCATCTGTTGTTTATTTCCTATATGCTGTGCGGACACATGTAACTGACCCACGCCAAAACTGACCAGCGCAAAAAGCGCAGCAAAGCAAAAAGCAAAAAGCCAAAAACTATGCACTGAAACAACAACAAAAATATCGCAAAAAAGCCGGTTGAAGGCGACTCTTACATATTTACACGCACCAGCGCTCATTGAACACACACAGCAACAACAACAACAACAACAGCAAGCAAAAAGCAAACAGAAAGCAAAAGCAGCGGCACGACTCAAAAACCTGTAACGCATTCAGCAAGGCGACGTCGACAGAGCTTTTAAAACATTTGCAGTCCGCGCCGCGTCTTGATTATGTCAATTTCATGTTTACTTCATTTCCTCAACAAAAAAAACAAAAAGAAATACAAAGACAAACTGAGCGGCAGCCAGAAGAGCAGAGCAATAGTAATTTCACTTTCGTTGGACTTGAAAAGCTGCAGCAATATGCTGTGAGAGTGCGAGTCAGAGAATAAGAGTGAGAGTGAGAGTGAGTGAGCGAGCGAGCAGCAGCTGCATTGGATGCCGCTTCTGTTGATGGTGGTGCTGCTGGTGTCTCAGTGGGCGTTGCTCTACTGCTGCTGCTACTGTTTTGTTTTTGCTTTTGCTTTGCTCTGGCATCGCATAGTTTCGGTTTCATTTTGTAACTGTAATGCCTGTGCCATTGTTGTTGCTGCTGCTTGACAGACACACACGCAAAGCTCTTTTTTTTTACTTTTTGTATTTCTTTCGTTAAGTCGTTGTGTAGTAAGTAACGTAATAACGTAATGCGCTTTAAGATTTCCACATGCACTGCGGCGTCGCATGTTACGTTTTGGTGCCAAGTCCAGCGTCGACGCCGACAGCTATAGCAGACGCAGTCGTAGCCTCAGCGGCAGCGACAGTTGCATTGTTTTTTGTTGTTAGGTAATCGAGCTAATAATGCGCTCACTGCGATGACGACCGCGACAGCGACAGCGACAGCTCCTGCAACAACTATGCGAAGGTCAGCAGCAACAACAGACAGAGCCACATATCAGGCGCCCCAATGAGATTTTCGATTTCACGTTTTACACGCATATTTGTTTTTTTGTTTTTATTTATTTTTGGTGTTGCTATTAAAATTTTCGTGTCAGTTTGTAAAAAATTCTAATTATAAATGAAACAATTTATTACCGGGTTTTAAAAATAAAATGCAATTTATGTGCTAAGTCGTGCGGCGTTGACTAGCCAAAGCCAAAAACCGGTTTCAGGCAACATCAAGCTACAACAGCAACAACAATTGCCAAGTGGGTGCAATGAAAAAATAAATAACAAATAAAACTAAAAGTCAAGAAAAATAAATAAATAAAAATAGAAATAGATATAAAAAGTGGAAAAAATTCCAAATTTTGCAAACATATGTAAAAAGCTGTGAAAACAACGGATAAAAATTTATTAAAATTAAATAATAGCATGAATCGTTTTTGCAATGTGTGTGTGTGTGTGTGTGTATGCGTTGTGCTTCATTAATCAAACAATCAATAAATCAATAGATATTAATAAATGTTAATTTTATTGGTTAGATATTATTTAGTAGAATTCGCATTCATTTAAGACACGCTAAATGCATTAAAAATTGAACGAAATTGTGAATTGGATTTACGAGACGATTAGCAAAATATTAAGAAAACAACAAATACAACAAATTAAAATTGAAATAAATTAAAAAATAAATAAAACAACGAAAACCAAACAAACAACGATATTTATATGCCGGTTTTTTATTAACTGACAAGTTTGGTAAGTGAACTTTTGCTAAAGAATTGTAAATTAATTGAAACACTGAAAGAAATTGTAAGTGTTTTTTTAAAAGATACATTTAATCAACTAAAGCACTTTTAAAAATTAGAAAAAAAAAAAATATACAAGCTCCGAGAACTTGAAACTTGAAAGTCGTTTTTGCATTGAAATAATTTAGAATTTAATCTCTAAAGTATAGTAAAAGTTGAGCAAATTTTATTTAGCTTATCTGTGAACTCGAGTTAAAAATTTAAAGTTAGCCTCAATTGCACTTAACAAATTATTGTTGAATTAAACATTAAATAAATTAAGAAGTCTCAAAAAAGATGATCAAACTACAAATTTGTAGAGAAGGCAGATAATATTTTTCAAATTCGTAATATCCATTTGATAATAGAGTATAACTAAAGAAGTATTTCAAAATATAACAGACCATAACAGTTCTGACAGTTCCACACGCTGAGCGCATTAAGCTTCAATGTTTGATTCTCTCTTCTTCTTCTTTTTTTCACCCAACTGTTGCTTCATTAAAACTCTCTATCTGTAAGTGGAGGCTGGCACTGATTGTGGCCCTCAGGGCGGGCCGGGTCTTCTGCAACTTTCACAAAGTCAGAACTTGTATTCGCCGCCAGGGAAAAACCCCGTTGCTCCAATACTTAAACACTTGAAGACTTCAATCAATAATAACAAAAGTTTTACTTACATCCGCGTGCCAGCGTACGTAATACCTTGCGTATGCGCAATTCTCTTTCTTTCGTCGTTTATGTGCTCAAAGTCCGTTTAAATGGATAAAAAAAAAGCTATATATGTATCTGTTGTATTGTATTTATTATAAGACACCAACAAGATAAATGCTAATTGAAATTTAATTATTAGAATGGCCATTGAGCTAAGTATGGAGTGATTTCATTGGGAGATTGTCATGAAGCTTGAGTTCTAGATGAACGCCTGTCTATTCGATTCTCAAAAAGCTACTTTTTTTTTTTTTTTTTTTTTTTTTAATTGTTTTACTTATGTCATTAACTATTATTGTTATAAATATTTAATATAATTTTCCTAATATCTGGTTTATTTAATTTAACCAAAACAACGCCTTGATGTTAAAATTTTTAATAATTTTTATGTGGCGACTGATTTAAAAAAAACCGGATTTAAAAAGAAAAAAAAAAACTGATAAAGAAACACGAAAGTCTTTAAATTTTAGTTACTTCGGCAGATGATATGGTTGGCTAATTTAGTATAGGTCGCAGTTGGGCTAGCGTATTTAAAAATTCGTTATGCTTAAGGCATTATTAAGATTCACTTATTCAATTTGATCGGCACTTAATTATACATTTTTTGACTACGTCATTCTGAGCAACAGCTGATGATGATTATAGACGTTGCTATTTCTATCTATTGTTGTTGTTGTTGTTGCTTTTTGTAGCCCTCCCGCGATGGCTTTTGTTTTGTTTCTTAAATCCGGTTCTAAATCTTAGGCATTTCTGGTTTTCGAATCTCTTCTTTTTAACAAGATTTTTTTTCGTGTGCTGCAAATTCAATTCTTTTGTTCAATTTTTTTTTTTTATTTTGTTTAGTTATTAATTCTGTATTTTTTGTTGGTTTCATAATTCTATTTGGGTTTTATCTTTACATTTCCGGTTGGCAGGGGGGCTTTGTGCTGTGCTGAGCTCTGCTCTCTGTTTGTTTAACTAATTTAGCAGCTGAATTGGTTGCATTGAGCTGCTGCTGCTGCTGCTGCTGACTGTCACTTGTCTATAAGTCTCAGCTTCAGTCGCAGTTGCCATCTCCATCTCCATCACGCAGTTTATATTTGTTGGGGTCTATCTGCAGCCTAAACGCTTAGTCACGAACCAAAGCGCTCCGCTCTGAGCTGTAAAAGTGCAAATCCATCTGCTACTTGGCAACTGGCAGCTGGCATAAATACATTTAATATACTCTTGCTGTGGATATTTTGTACGTTTTATAAAATATGTAACACTTTGAGAGATGAATTAATAAAGCCTATCAAATAGATGTTTGTTGTGTTCAATTAAGTTCCATTTTATATTTGTTGTATAATAAAAAAGTTGATAATAATAATGATAATTAATTGGGAAGAAAATTAAAAGAATATGAGTAATTTTTCTTAAAATTTGTAATATAAATATAAATCTGAACACTCTGAACACGCTTTATGACTAGAAAGAATTCCTTTACAAAGTGTATTCAAAGTGCGATAGAAAAAATATTTTACTATTATTGCTTATTATTTCTTTACATATCTTGCTGCTGCATATAGTAAGAAGTCATATCTACCCACGATATGTTCGTATTTTTTTTTGGTCTTGGCTTAATTAAGCATCGCTGCTTTAAGCACGCACACAAGATATGCAAATTCGCATTTTAATTGACTCTTGAGCTCACATCTAATAATTACAAGATATTGCAAAATACTTTACAAAATACAAATTTCAAATTTATGCATATTTTATTTATTTTTAATTGTTTTTCTAGACACCAGCACACATAAAGGATAAATATATCCAGCATGAAGGGCTGGTTCGACGCATTTCGAGACGATGGCGGTCCAACGCTTTATTCATTCTCAAATCGAACACCCGTCACGGGCGATGTGTCCATTGTGGCTGTCTCAGTGCTCTTTGCCACATTCTATGTCGCATTTCTGGTCATATTTCCGGGTGTGCGTAAACAGGTGAGTGTGGAACGTTGTTTTATTTAATTGACTTTCATAAATTTGGCTGGGCTTAAAGCCACATTGCTTTATCATTTATTCATAATAGAACTTTATACTTTATATAGAGTAATAGAATTTGTGAAACCTGTTGTACAGGAAAACGTAGTTAAGAGTTAAGAGTTTTTTATTTTAAATCTTTACTAAAGCTTAGTTTTTCTTCTAGTTCCTCGAACTAGTTTATGTGCATGTCAAGGACTTGACTTTACTTTAGTATGACAATGCCAAAGAACCTGTTCAGTTTTTTTTTATATAGCACTTACGTTTTTTAATTAACTTAATGATATCTTAGACTGGACTGGGCTGGGCCGAGGCTGATACACGTAGTTCTCACGCTGCTGCCGTCTTGTCTACGTTTCGCATTTACGAGTGACAGTTGTAATCATAATCGTCGGCACGTTTTCAAATAGATGTCAGAGATAAATCCATAACCAGTTTGCCTGACGCGCCCTTTTCTTTCACGCTTCTCCATCTCCTCCTTCTCCTCCTCCTGCTCCATTAACAATCTCTCAGCTCGTTTGGCCAATTGAGTGGCTGGCTTATTCAATTAGTCAACCAATTGGCAGAGTCGTTGAACATAACTGGCTTTAAAACGCTTACGTCTTATGTAATTACAGTTTCACTTACAACACACACACTCACACACACACACTCGTATCTCATTATAATCGACATCTCGTTTTCATATTCACAGAAGTTCACAACATTCTCGACGGTCACATTGAGTCTCTTTGTGGGTCTAGTCATACTGAGTGAGTATTTACCTGTTTGACGTGGCGCATTGCTATGCTGATTCCATATTCACTGACTGCTTTTGCTTCTTCTTCTTCTTGTACTTCTTTGTCACCTACAGTTACCCGCCTGGGCTCCGCGTGGCATGTGTCCCATGCAACAATCATTGCACCATACAAAGCATTCTCACGTGAGAAACTGCCCGCCCGCATTGGCACCCACATTGGACTGATGCACGTCAATGTGACGCTAACAGGTGAGTTGAGAAAATGAATATGAATATGAATATGAATATGAATATGAATATGAATATATATTTGTTTATAGATTACTTATTAAGTGAAGCATATTTATAATATTAATTAATAATTATTTAAATATTAAAACAAAATAAGAAAAATATGTATATCAATAAAAAGTGAATATAAAAGATTTATAAATAATAAATATAAAATAATAAATTGTATGAATAACTAATATTATCATTTACAACAATTTTGCAATTTATGTAAAATATTTAAATATATTCAGATACAAAACCCTTAAAATTAATTTTTAACCATTTAATGCACATTAAAATTTGCATTTAATTTACGAGTTTTTGAAATGTTTGATCTGCCCTCGTCACATTTTGATAAACTATCTTTTTATGGTTTTCATGAAAAGCGTATTTATTTTATGTTTAAAAGTTATTAAATCAGTAGCCTTAACTGCAGCCCCAACAACAACAACCACAACAACTACCAGCAGCAGCAGCAGCAACGGCAGCGGCGACAGCAGCCCTAACTTCCATGAGGCCCGCCCGCTTTTCGTGCTGTTGATTGAATGGCTTTTGTTGCCAACTGGTTTATGATTATGAATGTATTACCAAAAAAAGAAAAAAAAGTTGTTGTATTTTGTAATTCATTAGCAGAAGATATATGCCCAAGCTAGGGAGCTCTTGTTGTTGTTGTTGTTGTTGTGCCCCTTTGCCAGCTGATGCCAAGCGGAAGATAAACGACGTTCAGGCACAAGCAGCAACAACAAAAACCACAGCGACAACGGCATCGAGTCGAATATGTCGCAAGCGGCAACAATTGAGCAATTTTCATTCAAAGATTTAATCGGTATTCAAAAAGATTTTAATTAAATTTGTACGCTTGGAGCAACTGTTGCAGTTGCAATTTGCAATTTGGCCTTTTGACTGACTGCGTACGTTTTGGGCCTGGCTAATTAATTTGCCGCCATGGAAGTCGTAAACGTGTGTGTTTCTCTATATAAATAGATATAAAACCAAGTTTGAGGGTGTGACGTCAGCAGGTAGCACGGCTATTGGATTTGTGTTGTGCTCTATGGCCAAGTGCCAAGTCAAGCTGCATGTCACGATTCCCGCATAGACAACAGCAGCAGCAGCACCAACAACAACAACAACAATCCTATAAAATGCCACTCAACACCTGCGGAAATATTCGCACAAGTGACTGCTGACGCGCTGCCTTTTAACCGGGCTTATACACTCACCACCGACACAAGCAACACACATAGATATATACTCATGCATATTCGCATTTGTTTGTTTGTTTGCTTCAGTCAGTCACTCACTCAGTCACTCAGTCACTCACTCACTCAATCGCACATTTGTTCATTCATTGATTCGTACACTCGAGCATACAAAAACAACAACAGCAGTAAGCAGAAGAGGTTTGAATACAATAGAAAAAAAAGGTGAAATGCTTGTTTGAAGCTGACGCAGTAAATCAATTCAAAATGCCATGCCAATCGAAGTAATCCTGGTCAAATGTTAAATCAACCAAGTCAGCCAAGAGTGGCACACTACAACTTATAAATAACATATAACAATAAACTGAAGAGACAGTAAACGTGTACATATCTAAATATATATTTTATATATATAAATGTTTATGTATGTGATGGATTAGCTGAGCGAAGTTAGAATGCTCTAACTCTGTATGGGAATAGATAAAGATAGAGTTCGATATAGAGAGATAGCTAGAGATTGAGATAGATATAGGATAGTGATAGATATTGAGATACGAGATACATAGATACATAGATACATAGATACACAGTTAAAGATACTCAGATACAGATACAGATACAGATACAGATACACAAATACAGATACACAGATATAAATACACAGATGCACACATAGATACACAGATACAGATGCAGATACTCAGATACAGATACATATAAATACAGTTAGACATAGAGATACCTATTAAATTAATAGTATCAATATATAGATCGAGATTAAGATTAAAATTAAGATAAAAACAGAGACGGATATGCAAATACAAACTGAATACATATTGAGAAACATATTGGGCTTACATTCGATATAGAAACAGAGAGATATATGATAATAGATACGAATACAAAAAGATGTAGATCTAGAGAGATAAATTATCAAAGTAAATATTGAAATAAAGAGAAGCAGTAATCAATGCAAATACAAAATACAAATGTCTATCAGTATTTATATCTAAGCAGTTATAGTTATATAGACATTCATTATAAATCGTCATCAATTTAAAAGATGTCAAAATAAACAAGGAAACAGCTGAAAATTTTCTCAGTATTCTATAATCCATATTTGATTTGAAGCTCAGCTTTACTCAGGTTTATTTATACATATAGATTATGCATAGAAGCATATTTTCAAGTTATTAACTTTCTCTATGCTTGCCAATTCTTTTAGAATTTCGTTGGATTGCATTCGACTTGCACTACGTTGTCTGCCTGAGTATTTTCCCTTTGTTGCCCCTGCAGTTAAGCTTACTTAGCTGCATGCAATTTATGCCTGTCTAACATTTATGTCGGTTTCCATATTGGCTTTTAGTCTATAATACAGATTTTACGTTAACTGCTAACCTGCATTTTTCTGCACCCATTTACCTGCCCCCTCTAGGCCTTCACTTTTCTCTCTGCCTCTCTGTCCCTGCCTCGATTTCAGTCTTTCAGTAGCAGTTTTCGAAACAAACGCTGCCAAAAGTGCTTCATGTTTATTTCGAGTTGGCATTGTTGTGACTTGTTGTTGTTTTGTGTGTGTGTGTGGGTGTAGTAGCGTTGTCTGTGTGTTTGTATTGTGTGTGTGTGTCAGTTTGTGGGCGTTGCTTACCAAAAGGGCAAACGTAGTTGCTCAAGTTGACAGCCAAAGTGTTGAAGTATGTGATGTAGTTGGTATTAGATACCCTGTACTTGTTGTATTCACAATACATGAGTGTGCTTAAGTAGAGCTATCGTCTAGCGCTTTCATATGTAACTAGTTACAGGGTATCTCTTGGTATTTACTTATTTTTCTTCTTTTTATACAGCATAGTACTATATTTGAATATGATAATTGCGTATGTCAATTTTTGGCAGTCTGATTATATTGAGTAGTTCAGCATAGGCCAAAGCTGACAACTTAATTGTGGCCCCTCGAATTGAATTCAAATTCGAATTGAAATTGAAATTGAAATTGAAGCGCTTTAATGCAATGTCAAGTCAAAAGTCTTTATTCACCTACAAATATCAAATGTCTAGGTGTAATAATTTGGATTGCGGCTAAGCCATTACCATAATGACTACGATGATGACTGTAATGATGATAATAATGATGTTGGTATTTATGTTGGTATTTTTGGAGCCAATTTGCTATTGGTTTTATTTAAGTTGTTTGAGTTGCACTTTTTGATATATGTTTATAATATATCATAGCAGGAGGCTAGATATATATATTATTGCCTTGCACATCGTGGGTGTGTGTCACGCTCCATCAGCCGCCACATTTGGAGGCATTTGTGCATTGGAGTTCTGTATTTGGCCTTTTTTTTTTTTAATATTGTGCACCTGGCTTCAGTTCAGTTGCAGTGGCTCCGATCGGGCGCCCGTAAATTGCTGAGACCTTATATAGCCAGGCTATTGATTGCCAAGCTACAGTCAAATGACTAAGCAAACGAGTTTTTTTTTTTTTATTTTTCTTCTCCATTCGAAATATAATAATGCATCGAATTGAACAATAGAAGTTGTCTAACGTTTGGGGAAACAACATTGAGACTTTGATTGATGTTAATTGAACAATATGGCATAGAATTTTTCAAGAATTTGTATGTAAGTCAGAGTGAAATGAACAATGAGATAAATATGTATATGAAAAATATTTATATAAAAAAATTTTTGCTATGTCAGTGAAGGCTTCGAATAGATAACAGATTTTATGGCATAAACAGAAAAGTTAGAAGAATTAAAATACTTACAAATTGGCTAAAATTGGTTAAATTAACAGTAAAATAAATTCTTTATATTATGTGCATAGTAAAAATTTTAAAGATGATAAACAGATTATTGTACAAACAACTGAATTTAGACAAAACTATCAGCAGAGCTCTTATAGACTAGGGATTCTCAGTTGCATAAAAATCATCTAAACAAATCATTTTCATAAGCCACTTTAATTTGATGAGAATTGCAGAGAAAGGCTGTAGTTAGAATTAAATATTCCAACAATTTTAGAATTTGCAGAGCTTATTCAATTTCTGTCTATAAATATGCTGTATAAAAATTATTTATCAACTTTGAAGATATATCTATATATAAATATCTTTAGATCAATTTCATATTTAGTAACAAATGTAGTCATTTCTAACCTTAAATTCTATTTATTGTCAAGCACTTAAGTTGACACGCCCACTCTATTAAAATGAATTCTAAAATATTGTTTGATACAAATGTTTTTTATTTGATTTTTGTTTCATCAAGTTCTATTTGCGAGCATTTATTATGAATATGGACATGGTACACTCGAGAGTTGTCAAAACGATGACAGATGCGGAACATTTATTTATTTTTACACACATTTGTCACGACACACAGTCCATAGAGCAGGAGGCGGTTCGGAAGCGTTGTTAAACAGTTTCTAGTGTTTCATCATTGCTGTTGTCGCTGTCATTGTTGTTGTTGTTGTTGTCGCTTTGTCGTGTGCCTTTGGTCTATTGTCAGAAAGAAAAAAAAAAAAAAAACTGATTATTAATTCATTTTTGCTACAGCTGCTGCCAAATTATGTGTGCTGTGTGTGAGTGTGTGTGTGTATGTGTGTGTGCCGCCTACTCCTACCCTCGTTTCCCTCTTGCCGCCCCCCCTCTTTGGCACTTGGCTGGGGCAGCAAAGTCAACATACAGAAATCAGCATAATCATCACTTCACAATTATGAAAAGTCATAACAACAATTATTTTTTGTTGTTGTTGTTGTTGTTGCTCTGCGTATTTGTGTTGTTGCTGTGTTGTACTTAAGCGCGAGCTGCTTTGCTGCCCCGCTCTGTGCCACAAGCAGCATCAAATAGGAAAACATCAATTTTATTGGTAAAAATTATATGGTAATTTTTGTTTCGTTATTGCTCTTAGCATGCCTTTAATTTTTTTTTTATTTTTATTTTATTTATTTAATTTTTTTTTTTGTAGTACAAGTTTCAGGAAGTTTTGGCAACTGTTAATTAATGAGAGCGCTTGTTTTTTTTTTTTTTTTTGTTTATTTATTTTTATTGTTGTTTTATCAACATGCTTTTGTTGCTGATTGAAAGAGAATTTATCTCATTTGTTAGAGAAAACTTATGGCTGGCATTAAAATTGAAGTGATTAAAGGGTTAGATATATTTGAGAAAATCATTTTTGGGGGAACAAAAATATAAATACATACATAAATTACAAAATAAAATAAATAAATAATTAATAAAATAGATAGCAGTTTTATCGTTAATATATTTTAGAAAAAAAAAAACATTTTTATAATGCTATTTTAATATAATAGTTTAAATTAATCAAAATATAATATAAATATTACAAAATAGAATATAATTGTTATTAAATATTAAATAAAAAAAAAATACAAATATTATAAATAAAAAAATTAATTAAAAATTAAATTAAATTAAAAATAAATATTATAAATAAACAAAATAATTAAATAAATAAAATGAAATAAAAGGTATAAAAAAAAAAGAAAACAAAACATTTTTTAATAATAAAAAAAATGAGAACTAAAGATTTATAATAATATAAATAAAATGTTTTTTTTTTCCAATAATATAAACAAGATATTCATACTAAAATGTAAAAATCTCTTAAATTCATGTTAATTAATTTAGTAATATATGCTTTTGACTAGCTCTGCATTATTAGTTGTTGTATATATCTAGTTATATCTTCGGCTTTCATCATGCCCCATTGGCGCTAATTTATATAGGGTATAGGATGGGCAACATTTGATTCACACTCTGTGCTCATACATCTTATACATGAGTTCGATGAATTTCAAGCGAACATTTGCGAACCCAATTCCCACGCTCATAAGAAACGGATACTGATTATCATTTGTAATGTGACTCATACGCCGCGTAAGCCGCTTAAAAAAATTCGTGTCTGCCAATTGTGATGCTCAAATTCCAATATTGCTTAGATTCCTACAATGAATGAGACTTTACATATATAAGTTTACATCTGTTTCAATTGACAATTACATAAAAGCCTCAAGTCGAGTCGACAGGCAATTCACATAAATTGGCCTTAAACTCGCGCCAAGGTTTTCGTTTGTGCCCAAAAATGGGAAAATCCAATCGAAAAAATGTCTACGCAGCGTCTGCGTTTGTGATCGATCATAAAAAGTCATTAAACTGCCGAATTGATACGATTTCCCAGTTGGTGGCTGATCACAATTCAACACGTTGCTTTTGGGCTTGGCAACTGTGAGTTGTTTTTGCTTCTTCCTCTTCTTCATTATTCGACCGGTTCAATTTGTTGAACTATTTGCAATGCTAATTGTTGTTGCTGAGGGGGGATTAGAGCGCTATTATAATATAGATATTCATCGGCTTTGAAGGGGCAAGCAGCGCATGATATAGCAAATGTGAAAGGTATAAATATATATACATACAGATATATATATAGAGAGAGAGGACAAAGGGAATGTATTATACTCTTAATGAACTCAGGCAGTTGGGTATATAGAACAGATTTATCAAATGCATTATTGTAGTTCATTTATAGCTGAATAACATATTGACACGCACTTGGATCCCCACTTGACAACTACTTGACAAGTCACTACAATTTAAC
Source organism: Drosophila antonietae (assembly GCA_030914385.1). Lineage (NCBI taxonomy): Eukaryota > Metazoa > Arthropoda > Insecta > Diptera > Drosophilidae > Drosophila > Drosophila antonietae. Next base: position 17,254 of record JAUESO010000201.1, read on the forward strand.
GGTTCATTTGACAAGCAGACCCTGGCCGCAACCTGACAACAACGAGAACAACAGCAACAACTATGCAACTGCAGCACCTTCAACAACTGCAACAGCAACAACAATTTGCAACCTTCGCAGTTATGAAAAGCAATTGAAAAAATCACTTCCTGTCGCAGCCGGAAATTGTTGCAGCTGCCTAACTGCCTAACTGCAACGCGTCAAATTGACGGCCACGCGGCGTATGCGTAACGTGTGTGCAACGCATTGCAGCTTGCTGCGCTGCAGCCAGCCCACACGTTGCACGTTCGTTGGCTTCGTTCGCACTTTGCAATTCATTGTCAATGGCTCGACGCTAGCTCAAGCTAACCTTACATAACTACAACAACAGCAATAGCGACTGCTAAGCACAAGCCAAGTCGAGTGAGCGGCTTATAAGTGCTATAACAACAACAACAACAACAGCAACAACAATAATAACAACATCGCATAATCAATTGCTGCAGTTGCTGCTCAGCAATGGCAACAGCAACAGCAATAGCAACAAATGTTTGCATATTTTGTTAACATTCGTCAACATTTTCCGGTTTACAACAGCGCACGCGCTTTCGAACAGCTACCAATTTAGCGAGTGTGTGATCGTGCGAGGGATATTTCAAAAGTTCTAGTATTGCATGCAAACTATAGTGCAGCAATTAAATACTGATGAATTCATTGATGAGAGAGGGAATGTAAGAGAGAGAGAGGGAGAAAGAGAGAGAGAGAGAGAGAGAGGGGGAATGAAAGAGCGATAGAGAGAGGGGGAGAGAGATTAAAACAACAGAGAGAGAAATAGAGAGAGCGAGAGATGCACTTTCTGTGCAGACACTCTCTGTAAAGTCAAAGAGACAGAAACATGAAAAGAGAGACAGCCAGGGTTAGTGACTGAAGGAAAGAGAAGGAAAACAGTGTCATGCATAGGGAGAGATAGAGAAGAGAGTGAGAGAAACAGAGATATTAGATTAGAATGGAGTGGAGTCATAGAGAACGAGAGAGACACTCAAAAATAAGAAAAAAAGATGCAGAAAAAGAAGGAAACATTCAAGTTATAGACAGAAAGGAAGCAAGAGAGGGAGAGAGAGAGAGAGAGAGTCTCACACATAATATGTGTTTTTTATGCACTCAATATGATTCAATTTAAAAAAGAAGCAAATTAAATTAAAATCATCTTTTTAAGCGTTTTGAGCCATTTTTTCTAAACAATCCAATTTTATATTTTCAATGATTATTAATTAGTTTATTTGAATAAATACATCAAAATGATGAATAACTAATCTGTTCCATCGTTTTGTGTGATATTTTTATTACAATATAAAAACAAAAAGTTATAGATAATAATATTTAATTATTATAAATATTTTAAATATCTTTTTATAAAGAAATTTAAATAAATTGTTGGAATTTATTAAAATATCATTAAATAAATAAGAAAAGGAGCTCGAAAGCTAAACTAATCAAACCAACCTCTTGTTTATTTTGTTGATTTTCAAAATTAATTTTTATTTGTTTGCCTATTTTTTTTTTCTTTACTTAGTTTAGCATTACATTTGCATAATTTATGAATAATATTTTGTATTTGCTTTGCTCCCATAATAAAAAAAACTTTTGCAATCGTCGTTGTTGTATAAAGTTATAGATGAATATCAGAGTTATGATAATTGGATTTAAGCCTTAAGTGCGGCATGAGTTGAATAATCAGAAGAAGATCAGCGGAAATATATATGTATATAGATAAAATATATGTATATATATATTTGTATATTATATATATTATCGATCAGACAACCCATTGTGAAACATAATCAATGCTCGCTTTAATTTTGTGCCTTTGCCTTTCGAGACTTTGAAAGATCTTTTGGGCAGCGGCCCACGCTCTTTGATTTTCAAACAATTTGTGCTTTTAATTCTGAAAGCATTTTGGTTTATTCAAATCATTAATCTTTTTCTTTTTTTTTTTTCGCGTGCTTTTTTGGTGTTACTTTTTAACAGTTAAAAGGGGTCTTCAGCATCATCATCATCATCATCATCATCATCAGAAGACTGCAAAGTCAAAACTGAAATGATATATGATTTTAATTTTTGCTTCGCTTTGTTGTTTGCTGACGCGCGCGTTGCCAAAGTGTCTGGCACCGAGTGACAAAATATGCAAAAAAAGAAGAAGAATAACAAAAAAATAAAATAAACAAGAACAAAAACAAAACACAAAGATAAAATGCAAAACATATGCCGTGAGACGATCTCTTCTGACGGCATCTTAAAGTAAAAGACATCAAACTCTTCTCTATTTTTTCGAAAGTCAAGAAGACGCTAGCAGCCGCTTCAAATAATTTAAATAATATTAAAATAAATATATATAGTATATATAAAACAGTAGAAAATGAATCAGCCGTACTCTGAGTTAGGCTAGCATAAAAATGTTGTCATATGTTTGAAGCGAAATCAATTTACATAATAGGAAGCAAAAGCTAATAATGAAATATTCATTTTTTGAATAGTGGAAAAGTTTGAAGAAATTAAAATTTTGTTAAAAATTCCCCTTAAGTTTGTCTATATGTTTTATTTGTATTATTAATATTTCTTTTATATTTATTATATTTGTAATATTCATAATTTATTTATTTGAAAAAGTTAAAGTAATTTTGGATTTATCTTGGTTATAATTACACTTATAAAAACATTGAATCCTCTTGGAACTCAGCCTCATTTAGCCTCATTCTCAGCTTCAGACTCAGGCTCAGACTCAGGCTCAGACTCAGGCTCAGGCTCAGTATTTAGACCTCAGACCTCAGATCAGACCTCAGACTTCAGACCTCAGACCTCAGACCTCAGGCTCAGGCTCAGGCTCAGGCTCAGGCTCAGGCTCAGGCTCAGGCTCAGGCTCAGGCTCAGGCTCAGACCTCAGGCTCAGCCCCAGGCTTCAGTCTCAGTTTCAATCAGCCCCAGGCCTAGGCCTTAGTTAATGTCAGTCTCAATCAGCCTCAGGCTCAGGCTCAGCCTCAATCAGTCCCAGGCCTCAGTCTCAGACTCAGATGCAAATTCTGACTCAAACTCAGGCCTCAGGCTCAATCACTTACTGTACTTTTAAAATAGCTCACAACTCACATTGTATTATTCATTTCTAATTATCTTTTTTGCTCTCTCACTTTCTCTCTCTCTGCTCAACAGCAATTCCCATTGGCAACTGGACTCAGCCCGACATTGATTACAACGAACGCTTCAGCTGGGAGGGAGCGAACGATATGAGCGCCAATTATCGTTTGGCTTTGCAGCGTGGTTTACCCTTTCCCATACTGACGGTGGCCGAATATTTCAGCTTGGGTCGCGAGGGCTTCTCGTGGGGTGGTCAGTATCGTGCCGCTGGTTACTTTGCCAGCATTATGCTGTGGGCCTCGCTGGCTTCAGTGGCTGCTAATGAATTTGCTGCTGTTGGCTGTGCCACGCTATGGCGCCTATCTGAAGGCCCTGACTGGTGCACTGCTCGTCTCCACGGCAGTGGGCTATCATTGTCTGTTGCCGCAGCGGCCGTTGTGCATCTTTCTGGAGGGTGGTCGACTGGAGTTTCGCTTTGGCTGGTGTTTCTGGCTGGTGCTGGTTGCAGGTGAGTTTGTAGCATTAATTTACTCCTCTTGCTCGCTATCTAAAGTATCCTTCTTTCTTAGGCATTCTCTGCTTTATTGCCGGCGTGTTGATCTCCATTATTGATCTGGTTTGGCCGCACACGTTCTCCACTGTGCTGGAAGTCTACTATGGCACTCCGTACGATCGCCATGTTATACTAGAGGAGTCGAGCGATGTGCGCTATCGCAAACCGCGCAATAGTCGTGGACTCGAGGAACCACCAGGCCTTGGTTCGCGCATTCTGCGTCGCCTCAGCTCCAAGGCACGTGATATGCAACCAACGCAGACCACAGCACCGAGACGTGGCAGTCATGCCGGTGTCTCCAGCAGTGGCGTCGAGAACAAAGCATTTCAGGGCGATGTGCCAAAGAGTCCATGGCGTCATCCCTTTCGACGTGCCCAACAACAGCTGCCGCATACGTCGCACACTACGCAATCGCATCCGCTGCACCAGCATCATCATCAGCAGCAGCTACAGTTTGTGGGCGGCGGTCCAGTAGGCGCTCATCCCATGCATCATATGCAGCGCACCCTGTCACAGGACTCGGGCTCCAGCATAGCCTCGGCTGCTGTGCAAATATCACCTTTGCACAAGCATGCAATGGCTCGAATGTTGCCGTAATTAATATACAAATTATGATCTATATACGTTATATAAATAATGTATATCTATTCCCTTCCAGCAATCCGCCTGTGGAACGCATTCGCGATATGGATCACTGGTAATGTGCTGGCGCACAAGCCTTGGGCGAGTCTTCAACGATTTCTTGACAATTCAACAGATTCTAATTGACAACAAAAATGAAATGAAACAAAAACATCAAGAAAAAAACGCTACAAAACAATTTGTGATAATTTCTTAATTTAAAAAAAAAACAACGAGGAAGATGAAAACTAAATGAAAAAAAAAAAAAATGTTTATAATAATTGACAAGATTGCATAATTTACCTGACGTACTTATATACAAATTTAAATCAACTTAAGCTTAATTAAATTATTCTATTATATTTAAGTTAAACAAAATTGTAATTTGTAAAGCTATCATCGAGACGTGATGTTCACTTGTGATAAGATAATTTAAATCTTCTGCCACACGACGGACACAGAATGCGTGCATTTTAGTTATATATATATATACATGTACATATATGTATATCTATACGATTCGATGAATACGAATGTAGATATAGATATATATATATACATAAATGTTTCTGTTAATTGTAAAATGAATTCCATGCCAGTGTATGTACGATTAGCTTACTATTTTATGTATAAAACAAAAGTGTTTAAATTAAGTTTTTAAGTTGTGACGATGTTTTTAAAGTATAAATATATGGAGAGCAAGAAATGCAACGACCGAAAGTCAAGTCTACTGAAATGCAGAGCGGGAGTTTCAAATACTTAAATATGGATTTGTATGTGGAAAGCAGCATCTCCATTGTTACGCAATTCTTTATGTATTTTCTTTTGTATTCAACAATCTTCTGAAGAAGTTTCAACTTTTTTGTAAACTATTTTGCAGGTAAGCAAATTAATTTAATCATTTTCATCTCAACCTATTCGATTTAACTATATACTATCCATACATAATAATTATTCATAACATCATAACTCCATAAATAATACGTATACATATTACCTAAAAACTAATGCCCAACAATCACATTCACTTTCATTTATCTCACTCACACATCGTATTTTCAGCTTGATAAGTGAAATACGTAAAATTGGACAATTTTTCACAACTCTTAGGAATATTTTCGCACTACTATCATATCATTATTGTTGTATGTAAGTAACTTCCATTTCATAACTTTTCATATCATTTATGTACTCCTACTATATAATTTCTACAATTGTATGATTGAAGATATCATATAATTAATTCTATTGAGAACCTCTTTAATTGCGACTTGAGTTGATATGGTTTAGTTTAGTCAATAATTAAATTCATGAAGTGCGATAACAATTGATAGACAGTTAAAAAGAGATAATTAAAATGTCTATATCAATGTCTAATCAACTTATATGTAGAAAACACCCAGCAACACCTGATATGGCTATAGATAGATAAGTGGTGTATTTCCACCAAAAATAATATAATAATATATAATATCATGATCTAATATATTATTTCAAGTCTTTAATATTGTATTTTGTATCTTTTTCTGAAAGTTTTTTTTTTTTATTTATTAAAAAATGTTTAAATGTATTAATACCATAATTGTAAACAATGTTTGCCAGTTCTGTTTTCTTTTTTTTATGCTTTTATATACTCATATTTCATTATCATTCATAAATAATATTTCTACATCTCATCGATACATTTACTGATATTTGGCAAAAAGTTATCATAGCTGACCACCACCTCATTGGTGGCATCGACAAAACAGGTTTCTGTGTTCGGTGGCAGCTTCGCCATCAGCTTCAGGGCTGTGTTGAGCTTACGGGTCAACTTCATGATGGCCTCAAAGAGCTTCCGGAAACACTTGAAGGATGTCATCTTGCCATCTTCTTCGGCAGCGCAGATAGTGCTGTTCAGATGAATAATATTCTCGCATATTTCGATGATGTCCTTGCAGCATTTTACAATTTTAGCCACTTCCTTGGGCACTGCCAAGCCGCAAGCCTCAATAGAGTCCACATATTTGGTAGTCGCTATCAAAATCTCAGCAACGGTTTTTAGGCAGCAATTAACACCTTGAACTGTCGTCAAAACTTTCATTAGTATATTCTCGATTGTCTTGATGAAACCATCGTCGCCATAGAGTTCCACCGCCTCGTAGTCAAAAGAGTTGTCATTGATGGTGTTGGCCTGCAATTAGGAAGGAACTATTGTAATAGAAAGAAAATTAAAATTCGAATAAAGTTTTCGGCAACTCACATTAGAGCTCAACAGGCAGCTGCCAGAGACGAGCACCAGAAGGCAAAGAGTTAAACTTTTCATATTGAGGGCCTAACGTGAAATGTTCAATTCCTGAGAGATATTTTCGCTTTTAAAGAGCTCATCTATCTCTGTGAATTAATCATATCAGTCAAGTTCAATTATTAATTTCTATTATACATACTACATACATCAAATATATTTCCTAGATTAGATATCAATGCTAATTATAATGAAAATAATTATCTCTCTTATTTGGCTACTTAAGTTTGGAAATGGCTCAATATGAAATTGATTGTCTTAGTTTGATATGGGTTTGGTTTAAATGCCTAATGAACGACATTTTGAGATAGGCAGAAAGATAAGATAAACATACTATTTAAAAAGTTATTCATCTCAATTTCATATTTGTTTTATCTACAATTGAACTATATATTATATATATATATGCATATAGATATTTTATAGAATGGCCTAATTTACAGATAAAATAATTTGTACGGCATTACTTGATTTTCTGAGGGTATTTACTCTTCGATATTTTTTTTCTTAAAAAAGGTCTACTTATATTTATTGAAGCATTCATCGTATTGTCCTTGCGTCATACATATATGTAAGTAGAGTACTGCATGCACAGCATATTGCTGTCTCGCCTTCTCAAACGTTCGCAGCTAGCAAATATTCTATTTGCCAACAAGCAAGTGATCAGTGCACGTATGTTGCTGTCCCTCTTACTCTTTTGAGTTACAATACTCTCTTTACATATGGAAGTTCATTTGGCAACTAACGCGCTTTCATGTTCGCAAGCTGTTATATTTTTAGCAACGAGAGCTTTTGCACTTGAAGAACTTCACTCTCCTCGCCTGTCTCTCTCTCTTACCCTCTTTTTTTTTAAACATAGATATAAATCAATTATGTTCATACGTGTGTGCATATAAATAAAAGCAAATAAAATGTACTTCATATGCACAGCTGTAAATAGACAGTTATATTGCCAGACACACACACACACATACAGACACAGAGTCCTGTTATCGCACGCTCTTTGGTTTAGTTGCAGAAATCAAGATTTATGACATTTTTATTACAAAAACGAGCGCCGCTTGTTGTGGGAGCGACTGTAAAAATACTACATAGAACACACACACACACATAGTAAAGTGCAGTGGTAGGTAGGCGCAGGGCGTTAGAGTAGGACAGCGACTGTTTGGGCGACTGCCTGCTGACTTTAAAAATATGCAGCCAGGCGCATCAAGGCCTTATTTGTTGTAGTCGCTCTCTCACTCGCGCTCGTTGGCTCGCTTGTTAGTTTGCTGAGGCTGAGCATGCTTTGGCTCTGGTTTCTGCCGCCGCATGCAACGGAAGGCGCATAATTCACAAAACAACGGGACAGTCTAGGCAGGTAGAGTGCAGAGAGGAGAGTGGAGAGCAGAGGCTTTCTCCCTCTCGCTCAGTTTTTACTGATTGTTGTTGGCAGTTAGCATTTGGCAAATGCAATGCGAAAAATCTGTGCACCCGGAGACCTTAGGACGCGTTTTTGACTCTCCATTTTAATATAAACAAATTGCAGCGCCTCTTATTTATGATTTCTTTTTTTCGCGCAAGCTGTTTCTGCTTCTTCTTTTCCTGTAACTGCTGCATTTCTTTTATTGTGGCCTGGATTTTGTTTTTTTTTTTTAATTTTATTTTCGTTTTGTTTTGCTGCTCCAATAAATCTGCGAGAAATATGTGGACAAAAATAATATCTCAAATTTCAATATAGACATTTTTACATATTTAATGCAGTTCACTTTTAGGGTTCCCAGAAACTGAATTCTTTTTATATATTCTGTAGTACTGATTTTATTTATTTATTTATTTTTTGCTGCGCTTTAAATTCGTTTAACAATTCGCATCAATTTGCATCGATCACTGGGCTAACAATATGTCCAAAAATAGAAAATAGAATAACGAGAAATGGAAAGAAAAAAAAACAATACAATACAATATAAATAGAAAAAAAAAAAATGGCGAATGGCATGAAAAATAAGATAAATTCCAGCCAGCAGCTGCGCTAACGAGCATCTCAGAATAGGTGGGCTGGTTGAGTCCTAAGGGAGTGGAAGGGGGACAGCGCTGAATGCAGAAAGTGGCGTGGGTGAGTGGGATGGAATGATTGCTGCAATTTTTAGTTTTCTTGTCAAGCAGCGAACGCAAACTGTGCTGAGTAATGCGCCTGGGGGAGAGCGAGTGGAAGGGAGACAGTGCCTGCGAAAAGTTGACGGCACTTTTGGCTTTTCGCTTAATACAAATGAAAATGGATGAGCTACTAAATGTTGTCATTGTTGCTGCTGTTGTTGTTGCTGCTGCTGCTGCATCGAGTGCATCAAATGGAATGAGCGCAGAGAAATAGTAGCTAAACTCGAACCCCTCTCTTATACTCTTCAGTCTAAGCTACGCTTCTTCGGCCATTTCTTAGTTGTAAATTTGATGTCAGGCAATTGGATATGTGCGTGTGTTTGTGTGCGCTTGTTTGTTTGTTTGTATGTGTGTCATGCCCTTTGAATGTTCTCTCACACTCTCACAATCTAGCACTCTATTCCCTTTCCCACTCACGCTGAAGCTACTATTCTAGCAATGCATGTGTTTGTCTTTGTTTTTTATGCCATTTATTTATTTAAGTCAATTTCGTTGAGTGTGTTTGAACATTTTGTTGCAATTCGTTTTTGGGGTTTGCTGCTGTTTCCTTTAGAATTCCCTGCAATAAATATAGATTGTGTGGGGTTGCTCCAGTTAACGAATTTGTATTTATATTTAAACTAAACTAAATTCTATCTAAATTTTTATGAATAACTTACCTTTTGTAGCTGTAACTATGTCAAGCTTAAATTTGTTCCGTTTTTTAAAACGAATTCGTAATATAAATATGTTAAAAAATATATAAAATATTTACGCATCATAAAACTCACATATGCCAATTACAGGGTATATGGTTAGTTGTTCATTCATAGCAATAGCATTTACAGTTGTTTTTTATGCCATTTTTTCTGTTAGCATCTTCTGTGCGAAACTTGATGACAATTTTTACTTTGAGTGATTGCAGCGGCATCGGCTGCAGCTGCAACTAAATGAGTGGGACAGAGATGGCAAGCAAAATGGCTGCGTTGTGTTGAGAGGGGTGGAGTGCGGTAGATTGAGTATTGGTGTAAGTTCACTAAAGCAATAAAGAAGCGCACTTGAGAAGAAGCAGAAAAAAAGAACATACATACATAGATATGTGCAATACACATACACGTGTAAACGTATGTTAGTGTTGGAAAACATTCAAGTTAATTGGCTGGCATTGCAGTGCGCTGATTTTAAGTGTGTGTAAAAGCTGAAAAGAGCAAAAGTGTTTAACATGGGATGTTGGAGTTAATTATCATAAGAGATGAAATTCTTATTGGAAATGTTTGAAACAGACTGCAAATAATTCTAATTAAATGTAGGCTGCTCTACAGATACGTTAATAATTTATTTGTTTATTTAAACTGTATTAAAAATGACACTGTCTGTTTTTGCTTACATAATAAATTAGTAATTTATTTATTTCATTTAATTATTGAACATATTTAATTCAGTCTGAATACAGTTTAACTTAACAGAAACACTTAACTCATAGTCAAGACAACAACCATTTATGCCTATTTTGCTTGCTCTTTTATATACATGAATCTCGTAGTTTTTACTGCTAGATGGCGCTTTGTGTGCGCTAATGAGTGTTAGTGTGAGAGAGAAGAGCATTCGAAAGTCTTATACAGAGCGCAACAAGCACACTGTTAAACTCCAATGCGCTGTTAAATGTGGCAATTTAGAGATCATAAATAAATATTTCAATTGTAAATATATACATTGACAATTCTAGCTATTTTGCTAATTAGCATATCGTCTTATATCAATATTTAAAAAAATGTTTATTGTATTATATAATTGATTAATGTAATAGTTAATTACATTTAAAACTTAACTAGTACTCGTACTGATCTTATACACTTCAAGCTCAGAAAATCGAGATTGCAATTGCCTCATTGATAACAGACTCACCGTATTCAATCGTAACATTTGCCTGTACATTTACAGTCGCAGTTTCGCTCTCTTTCTCTCCCTCTCTCTCTCTAACTCACACACTCCTGCTCGTTCTCTCGACGTCGTTGCTCCACGCCGTCTCGTATTCAGCAGCTTCGTTTGCTCGTATCTGCACTTCGTGTTGTTGTGCCCGTTTCGTGACATCGTACGCTGTCGTCCTCTCGTATGGTCGTATACGCATCAATCGCTTCGTATTTCGTATGAACGATGCTCAACGAAGCGGCTGTTGTCCATTCTAGCTTCAGTTGAAGCTCAGCCGTCGGAGTGTACTGAACATATGCAGAAATGCTGTCGCTTGTCTCGCGCATAAATCGTGTACGTTCGTAACGGTGAATTCGGCAAAACGACGCAAATCGAAGACACAATAAAATTACAATTATCAAAGAGTTTATTTAATCAAAACCAAAACTCAGATCTAGGCTAAACAAATATATCAAATTAGATTTGCAATTGCAACGATAAATGTCGTGTTTATTGTGGCTGAAGCGCAAAATCAATCATATGCATATCTCTATGTGTATGTAGTTACAGTTAAAAGGATGAGTGATGAGGCGCGAGTGCTGAGAATTTCATTTACAGTAATAGTAAAGTGAAGCGAAGTAAAGTAAACTCACTCGACTCTTGGCAACTTTCGTCACTTGCTTTAATTGTTGTGCTCTGCTCTATATTTTTGGCATATATTAAAAACGTGTCGGCAACAACAAAAGCAACAGTAAATTGCGGGTGTGTGTGTGTGTGTGTGAGTGTGTTTTGTTCTAGCTGTTGTTCCGGTTTAACTCCTTGGTCACGTGGCCAAAAAGTTTGAGCCATGTTTTGTGTCCGGCCAAACCACTGCTGCCCATGTGCGTGACACAGTCCAGCAACAATAATAACAACAATAAAGAAAGAGAACAGCACCAGCAGCAGCAGCAGCAGCAGCAACAACAACAACAACAACAACAGTAACAACAACGATAGTAGCAACAGTAGCAACAACTCAAGGATTATCAGTTCGCCAGGCCAAAACTCAATTTGTTGGCCAGGTAAGTTTTGGCGTTATATATTGCCAGCAGCTGCTTTAAAGCGTCTGCTCAATATTCAAACTTTGTTTGTTTTTTTTTTCTCTCTCCGTTTTTGGCCAGCGAAATTTTGCGGTACTTTAAGCTCTTGTCTCGTTGCGCCAGTTTTTCACTTTCGCACACTTCTGCTCTGCCCTGTCTCTGTCTCTGTCTGTCCTGTTTCCTTTCTACCCAAGTGCCGTTACAGCGACTTCTTCGCTGTGTCGATTGCCGTAACTTAAAATGCGCCAACTGACTGCCAAAAAGTTGGCAAAACTTTTGCCTCAAGTTTATTTACTTGTTTTTATTTTATTTTATTTTTTTTTTTTTTTTGCATTCTCCTACAGATATATGTATGTATATATAAATTCTACATATATATTCTTCTATATATTTTCTTTTGTATTGCTTAGCTGCAGGAAGTTAGATAAGTTAGCCCAAAAGCCGTATTCAAATGCTCTTCCGTTGTGAGTGCTTTTAGGCCATTTGAAATCTTAATGTTAGTTAAAATTTGAAAGAGCAATAATTACCAAAATTATTGTACTTGTAATTGCAGCAAATTTAATTTAATAATATTTAATATTTGAAAACATTAAAAGTATATTTGAAGCTGAAATTAAAAAGAATTATTTGAATCCTATAAAAAATTAGTTTTAAAAATAAACAATAATAATTGATAATTTTAAACGATATTGGTTAGTTTTGAGATACAATATATTCCTTAGATACAAATAATAATATTTCTTGTTGAATAAAAGCTAATTCGAAGAGCTAAATAAATAATACAAAAAACTTAATAAATAATAAAAGAAAATAAAAGTAAAAAAATATTTATGAAAATAATCAGAGAAAAAATTTATTAAAAAAAAAAAAAAAAAAAAAAAAAAAAATTAAATTAAATTAAAAGCAATTAAAAAAGTTATAAATGAAATTGAACAATAATAATATGCTCAATTTTTAGAAATTATTAATTAAAATGTATAAATAAAATAATGACTTAATATTGATTAAATAACATTGGTAAAAAAATAATAAGAAAATGCTGTGACTTATCTTTATTTACAATTTTATTCAAAATTTATTATTTAGCTTTAATATTAAACGTACTCTTATTTTATTTTCATGTTTCAATATTATTTAATCATAATATTCATAATTTATGTAAATTTGTCAACAAGATTTAATGATAAATATATAATTGTGAGAACAATTTGAAATTCATGTAAGGAATGCATTAAATTAATATATTTATAAAATATTTTTTTATTTATATTATATATATATTTATAAACTTTATAGTAAAGTTATAAAATTTGTTTATTCAAACTCAGAAAAGTTTCTTAAAATCTCATTTCGACTTTAGCTGAAAATGCTCATATATGCCTTAATCAAGCCTAGCGCATGCTGCAGCTAAGTTTTAGTAAAGTAAATTTCTTTGTTTTATAAGTTGAACATTCTCGAAAGAGCTACACGTTATGCTCTCTCTCTCTCTCTCTCTCTCTTTCGGCTGCCTTTTGCAGCAGCTGCTGCTTGGCTGAAAGCATTTCCTGCAGCTAGTTGGCGCCTAGTTAAAGTTAATGTAAATAAATTAGTTAAATAAATAAACAGCAGCCTCTCGCTAGCTCCATCTCTATCTCTCTCTCTCTCTCTCTCTCTCTCTCTCTCTCACTCTTGCTGACTCTCTGTCTTTCTACATGCCTCAGTTGACAATTGAAATATGCAAATGAGGCTGAAACAGGGAACTAAAAAACCAATTTCGACTTACACAAATGACCGTGCCAACCAATTGGCCAAAGCACGCACGAGCAGGTCAAAAGCAGCAGCTGAAGAGCTGTATGTGTATGTGTGTGTGTGTGTGTGTGTGTGATGGCAGCTACTGTTACACAAACTTCGCATGCTGCATTTTTGATAAGCTGCTTGTGTCGCCCAAATGTCCACAAAATTTTGACAATTTACTCACACACACACACACACACAGAGAGGGAGACACACACACACACACGCGCAGGCAATCACACATCCCTAAACAAACGCACGATTTAAGCCTAGTGTCTCTGGGGAGCTTGCGGCACAGTTGGCAAAGAGGCGTAGCTTAGCAATGGGCGGGGTCGCGGCCTGATGCGTGCTGCGTGCCAAACAATTGTTGAAATTTATAGCGAAAAGCCAATTACGTCTGCCAGCTGATACGTAGCAACGTAGTTGAGAGTTTTAACTGTCTGCTCGCCTCTATAGAAAAGGGTTCCCGCTGTTTATATCAATACATACATACATATATATATGTATCATACATACATATATATACATTTATATATATGTATTTATGTATTGTCATTGGCTTATCAAAGTGCTGAGCAAACCGAAAACCCAATTTGCGTGTGCTTTGTGTACTTCCACATTTGGGCATTAAGCAAAACGCATAAACAAAAGTTACGTAGACGCAGCTTAAAGCGTTGACGGGTTAATGTGATTTTAATGTACTTTTTTGCCGCCCCACAATTCCCAAAGTGTGTGTGCGTGTGTGTGTGTGTGTGTGTGAGTGTGTGAGGGGTGCTTTGAACAAGTTTAATGCAATTCAGAACTTTCAGTTTTCTTTTAATTATATTTTTATTTTCTTTTCGCTTTTTGTTGGCAGAATATATAGATATTATATGAAGATAAGGCTATATTAAATTAATATACAATTTTAAGAATTAACTATATTGTTAATATTTAATAAATTATAAATTACAAATTAAAAATCGAATAAATATATATAGAAATTAATAAATATATTAAATTAAATTAAAATGATTAATTAGATATAAATTAATACTAAATATGATGCATAAGATATATATTTATATATAATATATATAAACTAAACATGTACTTAAACAATTAAAAAATTAAAAATAATAATAAAAAAATAAATAAAAATATATAATATATATAAACTAAACATGTACTTAAAAAAATAATAATAATAATAATAATTTCTTAAAATAAAAAAATTTTCCATAAATTAAAATAATAATAAAAATAATAAATAATGAAAATAATATTAAATTAAATTATTAAAATCAAATAAATATAATAATATTAATTTATTAATTAGATATTATTTATTATTATTAGTTAACGTAATTATTAAAATTAAATTATTATAAAATTAAGAGTTCTTCATTAGGTATTATATATTAAACATTATATATTGTTAATTATAAAATTAAAAAAATGAAATCATGCAATTATTAAATAAATGTTAAAATAAGAAAAAATATATATGTTTATATATTAAAAGTCAATGAATATGAAAATAAAAATTAACTAAATTAAAAATAAAATAATATAGCATTCGATTTTTTTATCAGCAAATTTTACTTATTTGATTGAAAAACACATGTAAATTATGTAAAGTAAAAACATAAAAGACTATATCGTATATACGTATATTTCATTTTTTTTTTGGAAAGACAGCAAATCATAAATGTTTTATGCGTGTGCTTCACATGAAATGAAAAGAATTTCACCTGTTTTTACCTGGCAACAACAATGCTAAATATAATCAAAATGATCTGCGCTTGACAGAACAAAACCAAATAAAAAGATTAGGCAGAGGCGTTGCGTTCCTCTCTCTCTCTTTGTATGTGTGTGTGTGTGAATGAGTGTGTGTGAGCAGCATTTTAGTATTTAAGTATTTTTAGTATTTTAGCCTGGTTTGAGCTTTGCGTGTGGCTGCCACAACAACAACAATGGTGGAAAAGGACGCAACGCTTTGAAATCAATCTTCCTAATGACAGACAACAACAATAAGTGCGACTGCAGGGGACACAGAGGAGAGAGAGAGAAGGAGAGCGAGTGAGTGAGTGAGTGCGTGCGAGGGGCATGGAGATGAACCTGTAGACACGTGCGCTTGCGTTTTTACGCTCAAGTATCTGGCACTTGTAACGGTAATCGATCTGAACAACAGCAACACCCACAACAACGGCGGTTAGCATGAATTGGCGAAAAAAGCCAAATAAAGGAAAAGCAAAAAAAGCAAAAAAAAAACAAAACAGGAGAAAAACAAATGAAAGCAACAATCCGTCAGGGCGCATAAAACTTGAGCACCCCGTTTCTTGTTGTTGTTGTTGTGTGTGTACTAAGTGTGTGAGTGGGTGTGCGTGTGTGTGTGTGTGTGCCACTCTCTGTACAATGAGAAGTGGGCACATGGAAAAAAACGGTGCCCTTAGCTGAAATTGTGATAATTTCAGGTGTTACTGAAGAGTTGGTATGAGTGAGCGTGGGCATTTCGGGATGCAGTCATTAAATGTTAATTCAGCCATATAAT
The DNA here is from genome assembly GCA_030914385.1 of Drosophila antonietae. Classification (NCBI taxonomy): domain Eukaryota; kingdom Metazoa; phylum Arthropoda; class Insecta; order Diptera; family Drosophilidae; genus Drosophila; species Drosophila antonietae. Next base: position 33,228 of record JAUESO010000201.1, read on the forward strand.
ATTTATATTGTTTATTTAGAATATGCTTACGATGTGAGAATAAATTAAAAATGCTGAAAATGAAATTGACTTCGTTTCTATTGAAATTCCCAAGTTGAATAAATAATGATGAGCTAAGCATTCATATAACTATGATTGTATATAATTATATATTATTTGTATAATATATTAATATAAATAGTAGTAATACTACATTAATTAAATCTGCTTAATGTATACCATCTGAAAGTATTACTTTGTTTTACAAGTCTCTCAAAAATGGTCTTAGATATTATAGCCAGGGCGCTTATTAAAACTTTTAAGGATTTCCCATGTTTTTCCGTTGTTGAAACTTTAAATTTTTTTTCATTTTTAGGGTTGGCTTTACCTTCGTTACTTGTGTTAAGCTTACCTGATATCTTACCTTACTTTATACCTTTATATTTACCAAATAAACTAAATCTGAAAACAAATTCTTGACAACAACTGATAATTTGTATATATAATTCAAAATCACTCTTCAAAGGTATATATATTATTTTTAAAATATTTTTGTATACAATTATATTACTGGATTCCCAATTTTAAGTAGTATTTTTATTTTACTTAATTGTAAATATTTTTGTATTGGATTGTGCAATTCAAGAAGATTCTAGATTTAGATTTGCTCTTCAAATCGTAAATCACTTGAATTTTCATTTTTTTGCAAATCAAGTTTTGAATATGAAATCATCTGCCAATGAAGCCTTTTGTTGCTTATATTTTTTACTCACATTATTCACAGGCCTAGAATGTCTCCTCGGTATAGGTGAGAATCTACTATGATATGTTCATTGAATTAATGCAAGCTCAAATTTGTTTGAAAGAGTGAAAGACTCAAAGTAAAACATTCGCTAATTTATTTAGGTTTCCTTCAAAATGTGCCAAAGGAATCAATCAGCCAAAAGCCTTCAGTATCAAATAAACCAAATCAAACAGATGCCAAACACACAGACAGACACACAGCGCGAAGGTGCTGATATACCTGTCCCCTATTTTCACACACACACACACAGACACGCAACGACACCAACACAGATTTAATGCGAAGTTCGCCTGTTTCAATAAACTTATGCAAATATTCAATTTGAGGCATTCGTTTGTGGCTCTTTTTTTTGACAAATGATAAGGCCAAACAAAAGGCAGCCAGGCAAACAAACTTTTCACACCCGACAAAAAAAAAACAAAAAAAAACGAGAAGACGTACGAAACGCACAAGAAGAAGAAACCGTCTGAAAAAGGATGTGCCGCATTTGCTTATCAAAATTAAAATGAAACCACAAGAAAAGAGAAAGCGAGCTGCAAAATGAATTGAGGGGGGAAGTCATAAAGGCGGAAATGCAGGGGTCTAAAACTTTTCAGCAGCAGGTTTCCATCATGCACAACACACATAAAGATGTGCAGATATACACGCACACACACACATATATATTTATATAAATGTATAAATGGGTATATATAAATGCGAAAGGACTGCGTGTCCTGGCTGGTTGACTGCTTCTTTAAAAAAAAAAAAAGAAAAGGGAACCCATGGCTGTGCACAAAGTAAATTTCAATTTAACCTTCATCGAGCAAAACTCATTTATATTTATAAATGCGCCGACAACGCAAGCGGCGAAAACACAGGAAGCGAATATAAATAAATGCCAAACTGAAGAAAAGACATGAGAGAGAGAGAGAAGAGGGGAGCGAATGAAGAGATGGGAAAACGCCAAAAAGACCAACAGAAAATACAGGCACAATAAATAAACTGCGTGTGTCTGCTGCCATAATAAAAATATACAAAAAAATAACAGAAGAAGAGGAAGAGTACAAATGCAGCAAAGCAACACAAACAAACTAAGGAGAGAGAGAGAGAGAGAGAGAAAGAGAGAGGTAGCCTGAGCACAGGCATAATAATAAAAAATACATAAGCAGGCGTCTGGCAGGCTCAGTTCTCAGCTCTGTTGCTACTCCCCGTCCAACGCAAAGGATAAAAATCCATCAAACTTGCAGATAAGCCAAAATACAAGATGAGTTTCGAGCAATGGGCAAACTGCCACGCCCACACAGCCGCACTAGCCTTCGGCCTTTTGAAGCCAGCCCCAGAAAAATGCCCCTAGACTACGTCTGCCCAACGCCAAGACCAAGACCAGCTCCAGCCACAGTTCCACTTCGCCAAACTTACCTCATAAAAGGCGCAAATAAGTATATATATATACAGTATTTATATATATATAAATATATACGTATATTTGTAGCATACTTTTCGTCTTGCACAGCCAAAGAAATGTTTCATTTCGTTAATAAATGAGCGCTCATCATTGGCAATGTAGTACTAAATGCAAAAAGGACGAACAAACCCCATAGGATCGAGTAACGTAATGCAATAAAAACAGTAAATGTAACGCTAGTGTATTATAAAAGTAACGGTAAACTGATGACTACATCAAACCGAAGGGCAAACGTGAGATTATTTTTAGATATCGTGCATATTTGCCCAGGAAGTTCAAGTTGAATTAAGCTAAGAACAAATAGAATAAAAAGAAAGAAAAAGAAATAGGCATTAAGATGAAGCAGATTGAAAACTGATTAAGAAATAATTAAAGACTGTGAGCTATAATTAAAACTAGTTGGAACTTGGATATAAAAAGAAATAGAAAGCAAATGCAATGGAGGAATATGATAACCTTAATCTTACAAATACTCAATTTAATTGAATAAAAAAAGTATAGGAATATAAATAAAAGCTAAAGATCAAATAGGAATAGAATATACTAAAATAAAAATAAATAAAAATAATTATCAAATATTATATTTGTAATATAATAAAGACATAGGCAATAAAAGAAAGACTTAGATTGAACTTGACTTCCAAAAATTGATGCTGAAATTTATATGAACTCTAAAAATATTTAATATTTAATACAAAAATTATATTTATATATAATAATATATTATATTATAGGCAATGATGATATATATATAATATATATAATGATATACGCAATGCAAATTATTTCTTAGAGATTTTGTTGAATCTAATCGTTTTTTCATAGTTTATAAAAACTGTGTATGCATTTTTTAGCTATGTAATATTAACTGATATTTATATATTTTTCTTATAAGTATTTAATATTTCAAAATGACAAAGCTCTGCCAACAAATAAATAATAATAATAACACTACTATAACATTTATATAATTTTTATTTATTTATAAGATATTCAATATTATAAATATTGTTTTCTTCTTTTTTTCATTACTATCATTGCTAATCTAAAACATTTTACTTCAATTTCTATTAAACGTATATTCACATTGAGCTGAGCGCAAAAACTAAGTATTAAAAGCTCAGCTTAATGAATTATGGACATCAACATTTATGACGCATATTTCAGTTCAGATAGCAAACATATGTTCTGCCAAAATATATATAAACATATATTTTTGTTGGTTTATTTTTTCCCCTGTCACTTCTTAAGTTTATGTGAAATTTGGTGGCAATATTAAAAACGCTTTCATTTCATTTGGCGCTGACCGCAAGTGCCGCACAGACATAAGTGAGGCCAATAAATAAGCGAGTACTCAGCCAATGTGAGGGGGAAGAGCGGCATATATATGTATGTATATACATATATGTATATGATATGATATATATAAAAGTTGGCGGCATAAGCTCTTGGCCATAAGTCAAGCAACGAATCAGACAACGCGCACAGATTTCCGCTTGTGTCCACAGCGTAGCGATTCGTTGGGGCGATAAATCTCATCGACACTAAAAATCAGATATATGCGCTATAAGTTCAGACACCAGAGAGTGGCAGGGAGAGTGGCAGGGAGAGAGAGAGGGGATAGGGAGTGTCCAGCGGGGCTGGGGTGTGAGTAATGCCATTTATATGTCACCATTAATGTCGTGTTATGAAAGTAATTTTCTTAAATTCGCATATTAAACGTTTTGGCCATTAATAATGGAGCCAACAGTTTTTGGGGGGAGGTGGTTGCCATGAGTTTGGGCAGCATAATAAAAGCAGAGTGAGAAAAGTTGAGAAAAAGAGAGAGAGTGACAGTGAGAGGGTGGGCGGTAGAGAGAAAACGAAAATAACAAACATGAAAATGCTGTGCATGTTCCGAATGATCGCTTCAATAACCACAAAAACCATAAGAAACAGCGCCAGCAGCGAGTGAATGAAGTGAATGAATAAATGAATAACGCTCAGACTGATGCTAGCCTTGCATGATGGACTACACACACACAGAGATAGAAACATTTTAGTTCTGGCACATGATAAAAATTTATTTAGAGCAAATAGAAAAGCATGAGACTTGCGGGAATAATAAACTGTAACGTGAAGCTGGGTTAAGTTTTATTCTTTGCTAGCAGCAGCAGGAAATGCCCAGGCAGATATTGACGGCCCATTGTCTAGAGTGTTTAGGCAAGCAAACATACACCAAGAGAGACAGAGAGAGAGAGAGAGAGAGAGAGAGAGAGAGAGAGAGAGAGAGAGAGAGAGAGAGAGAGAGAGAGAGAGAGAGAAGGAGAGAGAGAGTAGAGACATGTATGTGCATGCCATATGAGTGCATGTCAGTAGCAATTGCTAGACGAGAAGCTGCCACTGCCACTGCCACTGCCACTGCCACTGCCACTTGCTTGGGGGGCGGCTGCCTTCATGCAATAAAATGTGTCTATCAAATGTTTTCCCCATTTCCATTTTGTCCTATTCCTTTTGAACCGAAAGCATAGAGTATAACAGGATAATTGCATTTGTTGGCTTAGCTTTGAAATAAAAGCAAAATGTTGCAATTGCTTTTACTCTGCAATTTTGAGGTTTTTTAATTTTTTTGTTTGATTTAGAAAATATTTAAAATTTAGATTTTAGAGTACAGTGAAATGTGGCAACTACTTGAAGTTGCAAATTATTTTAGAGATTCTTATATATAGTAGCGATACTTATTACTTAAATTGAGCAGATATATTAAATGCTTATTAGAGCTAAAGTGTTTATAGTTTATAGATTCTTCCGCTCAAAGTTTAACAGAATTTGAAAATTATAGATATAAAAATATATCCATATATCATATAAATATTAAATTAAAAAAAATAATATATATATTTTGTCTTTATAAAACTACTTTATATACTAAAATGCTTGTTTAGAATTATATTTATATATTTATAAATCTAATTTATGGAAGGACTTTACATATTAATATTTATTTATCATATATTTATTATTTAATATTTATTATTTAATATTATATATTTAATTTATCATTTTTTGTTTACCTTAATTAATATAAAATTTCAAATTTTATAGAGCATACACAATTCGTTTTTATTTAATAATGCATTTGTTGTTTTGCATTGCTTTGGTCGTCGTTGTCTTTCCTGTTGCTGTTTGAATGTTTGTCTATTGGTCGGTCGCTGGGTCGTTAAGCTGGTGTGTGTGTTTGTCAGTGTATGTGTGTGTGAGTGTGTGTTTGCTTGGTCCGTTGGCCCGCTCGACCGGCCGACGTTTCCGTTTCCGGCGCCTGTACGCCATGTTGATTTTGCCTGGTCCCTCTCTGTTGTTGTGTTTGTTTTGTGCTCTTTGTGTGCTGTTGGATGTGTTTGTTCTTTGGGTTAATGTGCGCACTCGACTGTGCGCAAATTGCTCAAGTGTAGTTGAAGCTGTCCATTCAGTTTTTATTCCCATATTCTCATATTGTGCGATATTTAAAGAACCTAAACAAATTTCTCATACCTAATTGTCGTCGACCCATTAGTTTTATCATCATCATCAGCAGCAGCAATAGGAGGAGGAGGAGGAGCTGGAGCAGGAGCAGGAGCAAGAGCAGGAGCAGGAGCAGCACTGGCTGTGGCAGCAACAACATCATTATTAACAATGTCATTATCAGCAGCATCATTATGATCATCTGGGGCATTATTATTTCACTCACATTGGCACCTTCCCATTGTTAAGGCTGTGCCGTCGCTTATCTGTCGGCCATTTGGCCGCTTATTGCAATGTCTTACATTCTTATCATTATTAAGCGCCTCCCCTTATAACGATTCCCGCATCTATTGCGCCATATTCAACAGCAGCAGCAGCAATCCACCCAAGCCCAAACCATGCCTAGCCCCATTCTATTCCACTGACGACACTCGGCGGACGCGTTGACAAAATGACAATGGAAACAGAAGTGCCAACAACAAAATTAGAAACTAGCTACGTGAATAGGTTAAACGAATTTTAGTTACTCTACTTTTCTTTTCTGATTATTAAAAACAGTTAAAAACAGATTGACTTATAGATTCTTAAAATTTACTTATACATTTTTTAAAATATTTAAAAAAAATAAATTTTAAAAGTCATAAACAATTTATAATTATTATTAATATTTTAATAAATTAAAAATGTTCAGTTTTAAAAATTTTATTTTTAAATATTCACATCAAAAATTATATTTTCTTAATTTTTTTAATAAATTTAAAAAGTCATAAATTTGTTTAAAATATTTGTATTTAGTTTTTTAATATATTAAAAATGTCCAGTTAAATATAAAAAATGTAAAAATATTCATAACCTTCTTTAGTTTTTTAATAAATATAAAAATTCATTAATTTATTTTACAAACAAAAAATATATTTTTTGTTATTTTTTAATAAATCTAAATAATTTTGTATTTTTTAATAAATTAAAGTCAATTTTATATTCATACAAATTAACTTCTATTACATTATAATAGTTCAATTTTTGAAATATAAATAATTCAACAAAATATATAAAAAATATAATAAAAATAAATAAAATAAAATACGTTACGTTTCATATCAAAATGTCTATAACTCAGAAAACTAAAAGAGTATTTTGGCACAAAAAAAAAAGGCCACGTGAAACTTAAAAATTGCCCAGGTTTCGTTTCTATTGATTTGACGGTGAATTTTCTTATTTCCCGCTCCACCGCTCAGCCGCCCCCAACCCATTCAAGCAACCATTGAGCCAACCCATTCACAATTTTGATGTCATTGTGAGCCTTTGGCCCTTTGGCGTTGTTGTATCTGTTGCGAGTCGCTTGCTCGTGGCCTCTGCCTTTGTGTCTATTTATTAGCGCTACCTTTCGCTTGTCAGCGTTTCTTTTACCTTTTTTTTCAACCTTTTTTCTGTAGGGGTTTTCCACGTTTACCTCTTTTTCTTCTTTTTCGTCTTCTTCTTCAGCTCTTTGTTGTTGTCAGCTTCATTTTGTATTTGGAAATCATCACTATTATTTGCATCTGAACATTTTTATGGAATTCATGTTTTACCTTCTCTCTACCTTAACGAAAAGATATATGAGTGGTTTTTGCCTATCTGCTTCTTCTACAGCTGATTTTTTTGTCGTATGTCATTTTTTTGTTGCTGTTGCTGTTCGGTACCTTAATTTTTATGTTAGTTATTTATTTATTTTTATTTTTGGCTTTCTCTCCTTGGCATCCCTTTTGAATTTCCTTTTGCTCACGGCAATATCTTTTATCGAGCGGAGTTATGGGACTTTTGCCGGAAATTGTAAATTTTTCGTTTGTTGCTGCGTCGCGGCATTATCTGCATAGCTACTTGGCAATAGCAATGCGATTGCGAACGATATTGGCTGCTATACAAAAGGAGCTGCCGGCTGCCGGGAGCTGAGTTGGGTTTTGAATTATATTGCGTGTAGACGACTCAGACCAAAAGCATATGAAACATTATTGAAACTCTGACTGTGTGTGTGTTGTAGCTTGTATTAAAGTCAAAAATGTAAGGCTCATTGCTTTCATCATTGAGATGAATATTGAGTTTTGTGCAAAATTTCTATGGAATTGCTGAAATCGTGCGGTTTGAGCAAATTGTATTACTGAAATATAAATAAGAGTACACAGACTGAAAGCTGTTAACTGTCAATTCATTATTTGATATGCATATATATATATAATTATGTATATATAGGTTTTTTTCATATTAAATTAATTGGGTTTGACAAGCTGTTGACAGTTTGTTCAAGCGCAAAGTACAAAATAATGTTGAATTTCATAATTATAAATTATTTAGGCTTCAATCACATGATTCTGTTGAAATTAACTTCATAATTTCAGAGAATTTTTTGTTATTTCTTTCATATTAATATTTAAATGTTCATACATAAATGAAATTGAGCTTTAACCTTTGACCTTATTTCAAAATAATTCTTAGGCATACTTTACATTTTCTATTATTCCTCAATAAAATATATAAATCTTTTGCTCAGAATATATACACACACACACACTTTAAACAACTTGAGAAGTTGATGGCCTTAAGGAATAGGAATGTACGAAACTTTTTCAACAAGTTGACAAACTGAACAGTTGCTTAAAAATGTTCATTTCCAATGTGGCTTAGCTCTAACTTGCCCCAGGCTAAGACACACAGTCAACTGTGTGTGTGTGTGTGTGGGCGCCTTACAACTCGATAATTGCGGCTTCAATTTGACTTTAACGAAAACTTTCACAACTTTTTAACTAGCTGCAAGACCCGTGGTCCGCCTTTAGAACGCTTTAGAACACTCTTACCCTGGCCCCGTCAAAACTTTTCAACGTACTCAATTGATGGCATTTCAATTTTTTTCATTTCTGCTTTTCTTTATTCTCTTATAGCTGCTGCCAGCGCGGCGCCAGTCGAAATGTGCTACCACTAGGCACAGCAGCTGTACTTGTAGCAGCAGGTGGAAGCCAAGAGAGAGAGAGAGAGAGGGAGAGAGCGTGCGAGGGAGCAGCATAAACTGGCAACCAGACGGGCCAAAACTGCAGCTGTGACTGGCAAAATCTGCAAACCAAATCCAACTTAAGTCACATCAAATTAAAATCAACAAGCGTTCCACACAGCACATAAAAAAAAAAAAACTAAAAAAAAAGAAACGAAGAACACGAAAAAGCAGCAGAAGCAAACTGCAGCTTTTGGCCAAGGAAATTACACAAAAAAAGAAAAGAGCGAAGAAAGTGCAGAAAGAAAATAGGAGCAGCGCATGAAAATGAAGTGCAATAAAAGTCAAATGGCCACGTTAACAATGTGGAAAATTTTTATGGCTCTGCTGGCTGTGGCTACAGCGTTCGTAATGCCGTTCACATTAGCGCACCAGCACTCGATGCTTGGCGGAGGCGGCAGCGGCGGATCTGTAGGCGTTGGCTTGGCCGCTGGACATGGCGCCGGCATGGGCATGACCATGGGCATGGGCATGGGCATGGGCTCTGGACTTGGTAAGGAAGCACACGGTAAGTCTCAGCTCCTTTCTTTTTATTGTTGTTGATTATTTTAAATGGGTCGTCGCCAATAAATAAATTTAAATATTTAACTAACTCACAACGAATTCAAGAGTTTTGCCAAAAACGAAAAGCAAAAGAAAATGGAACTTTAACACCTCGTTGCCAAAAAGCTCGCAAATGGCGCCATTTGAGAACTGAGAACTGAGTACTGAAAATAGAGAAGTTGCAACTAACAAGCATTGCACGTGGCAGCTGCTCTGTGCGCTGCCTCGGCACGTGTCCGGGCATTTATGATTTCATTTCTGTTTTTGCTTTTTGCCAGCTGCTGCTGCATCAGTTTCTGTTACCCTTTGCCCTTTGCATTTATCTGCAAACGCGACGGTGCAATAAAAGGTGCCACTCGCTCGTCTAAACTCTCCATTAGCAGAAGACATACGCTTATGGAATTTAAAAAAAAATAATATATATGTATGTGTCAGACAGCTCTAAAATGAATATCTGGCTATATAAATAGTTAAGCATTTGGGAATGAATGAGCTATAGAAATTTGCTAGACATTGAATGAGGATTCGCATTTGATTCATTCTTGTTTTAAAAATATTTCTTTATTTATTATGATTTAAACAAAATTATATATATTACATAAATTATGAAATCACTTAAAATCATAGCCTGCAAATAACTTTTAGCCGTTTGAACCTCAAGCTCTGTTCAAAATTAATCATACTCACTCTACTCTCGCTCTGAGCTCTGAGTGTTCGGTTCATTTCGTTTGGATTTTCAGCGCTTTGAGCGCTTTGCATTGACTATTCGTGTGAGGCTCTTCAATGAGCTTCAGTAAGTCACCAAATAACTCAAAGAGTCTATGCAAACGATCTTCACATTCACATATACACTCGCATTCACGCTCAGGTAATGATGTGTTGAGCGAAAACAATTCTCGCATAGACATCAATACATGCACAAAAGACTATTTGCTGCAAAGAACGCCGAGAGAAACCAGAGCGATAAAAAGGTCTTTGTCGTAAGGTATCGTATCGTGAACGAAGTCGTTGAAAGCCCAACGATTATTCTCTGAGTTTTTCTAAAACTGTGAGTAAAACATACTGCTCTGTAGACATTGCGAAACAGTGAACTGATATTTGCAAGCTTTGCTTAAAATTGAAGATGTGTAAGAAATTTTAATCGATCAATATGCGTAAAAAAAAAGATATATTTAAATTAAATCATAAATGACCATTCAGCAATCTATGTTAATATTATTTATATTTACTTATATGTATATCTCTTTAAAAAATATTGTTGATTAAACGAATTCAAAACAAGTCTAACTCTTGCCATAAAGTAATTAAGTATTTTATATTCTTTTCTATATCTTGTTAAATTATTGATGATGAAAGAAATCAATTCAGCTATAAATAAAATCAAAATAAAATCAATTCAGTTATTAGTCTTGCAAGAAAAAAATAATAATTAAGTATTTAATATTCACCTGAAATTCCAATTTCTTTCTCTCTCTCTCACTCTTACTCTCTCTGACATTCTTAGAATCTCTCATTCCATTACCCAATTATAATCATATTTAATCATGAACATTTACTTAATGCATATTCGTAGTTTAGATATATTATTGCTCATCGATCGCACTGAAATGATGCGTATTAAATTTGATGACCCAGCTGTAAGTGCAGCAGCGGTTTATGTGCTGTCATTGTCTTGTTTTAGTATTTTCTTGGCCCTATTTTCATTTGCTGTTGCTGCCCATTCTCTTAAAATATGAGTAATACCCATTCATATGCAAGATGTCAGCGTAATCGCAATAAAAGTAAAATTTACCATTTGCTTGTTGCTCGACTCGACTCGGCTCGACTGGGCTCTTCAACCCCTTGCATGTTGTTCTTGTATGTATTGTATAATAATAACATAAAATAATTTATGGTACATGAAAGTCACAAAAATGCGAGCCCAGCTTTTTAGCCCATGCTCCATATGCCATTGGAGTTGCTGCTGTTGCTGCTGCTGTTGCTGCTGCTGCCAGTGGCAGCAGTTGGCAACTCATTTCAGGCGGCTCTTTACAATTTTGTAGCATGTTTTTTGGTAGCTTTCTATACACACTCACACTCACGTACAGACTCCTATTTTCATACAATAAGTCGCAATTTCTATGCCTGGCATCGTATAGAAAAGACCTTAAAAATAGAAAACAAGTAGCTATGCTGCAGTCGGGTATGCACACCTGTGCCATGCGCTGTCGAAATGGAGTTGTGTTTGAGAGATGACTTGAATAAAATTTGCTTAGCAGTCACTCCTAAACTGTGAGAAGATCAAAGACTGAGAATATTAGCTGGAGATTTGGGCATTATATGCATGATGATTGAATAATAATTATTATAAATTTATAGATTAACTAGAACCAGGCTGTGTTAGAAGTTCAGTGATTTAAAGGCTCTAAATCAAATAATATTTCAAATGTAAAGTCTGGTTTCTTGATTGATCTTTCAATAGTAATATCAGCATATATAGATGCTTGCAGCATAATACATATTTTTCATTAAATTTTGTCGAGTCGATGTCAGATTTCTGTTTATTTTTAATTAATAATTATTAGCAAGCTAAAATTAGTATAAAATTGTCGCATTGTCTATCAAGAATCTTCAACTTCTCAGAGATTAAGATTAGTTCGATAACTTGTTTGTGATACACTTTCCAAAACGTGACCAGCCTCAACAAGTTGAGAATTCTATGCTCTCGGCATTAAGAGAGAGCAAAAGAGGGCGAGAGAGTGAGAGAGAGACAGAGATAGAAGCATCACATCATAATTATAAATACAATATATATATATATGTATCTAAAAGCAATTTCTCGACAACCAATATGCCCCATCAACAATATATAGAGCGAGAGGGAAAGATAGAGTGAGAGAAGGAGGGGCGAGCGAGTAAGCGCGTGCTATAGCTTCCACAATAAAGGGGCGAACAACTTTCATTCAGTATGAACACATTTTTTGGGCAACAAGCGCTGCGCTTTTCTAAGCGTCTGCAGCGATGCGTCGTCCTTTTGTAATGCGAACTGTGTTGCGCGTTCGCCATCCTTGTCGCCTTGGCTTCAAGGCGTTTTCGCATTTTTGGCTCTTTTGTTTTAAGATGGAGGAGAAGGTTGGGTGAGGCTTTTGCGCTATGAATCCTTTTGAATTTGAGAGGCACGCGCTGCATTTGATGTTGGCGAAATTTGCCGCTCGACGTGAAATTCACAAATTCTGTGCGCACAAAGACGCGCAAAATGCAGCAGACAAAAAGACGAAGGACCTAACCAGGCAGCCAGTGTCCTTTGTGCCCGAGCACGTAAATTGTGCAGATAAGCGACGTAATTTGCTTTTTGTCTCGACTTGCCAACTAGTATAACTAAAAATGAATCACGAACACAGGGTATGCCCGTTGCCCAAGATACTTTATTTTTGTCAACTCGTAACACTAATTGGCACTTGGTAAAGGGTATTTACAGTCGTTAATTGAGCCGTGCCATAAAAGTCACAGCAAGCCACAAATTTATAGCGCTATCAAATTACAGAAACACCTAAACCAAAAGACTCTTTTTAAATATCCTGCAGATGTTTTCCGCTTCAGCTCGTTTTAAAATTTCCCAAGACAGACCAAAAAGGGAAAACTTTTAACCTGCCGCACACACAGGCTGTCGCTGTGCCTGGCTTCTGTGAAAGTGTGTGTGTGTTTGTGTGAAAGTTGTAGTTTCACTCTTAATTAATTAAAGCCGCTGGTGGGCAACATGAAACACCTGCCAACCGCTTGTCAATTCATCTCAGCGGTAATTAAAAATTCAATGAAAATTCGTCACCAGCCTCCAACTGACGTCAACTTATTTTATTAGCTATTCCGACAGGCTTTTGTCATGGCCAGAGATTTTCCTAAAGATTTATAGTTTCAACCCGTCAGCTGTCAAGGAAAGTAAAGGACAAGCAGACGTGGGCATGGCCATTTGCGTATCTCGATGGAAATTCTTAAAGTTTCGTGATTCTTTGTGATTTTTGTTTAAATATTATATTGTATATATTTTATCTATCTGTATATATATATTATAATAGATATATATTTATTCATATAAATATTACTTATATTTAGGGAATATTTTCTTTACATATGTATATTTTTATCAAGTTTCAGTTTCGCTTTATCAACTAGATTAAGATCTACGTCGAGTTAGTTACTCTCTTTCACTCTGTCTCTCTCCCGCTCTCTTTCTCTTGTTTGTTAATCTCAAATGCAATTAGCTAGTGCCCAAATAAGTTGTTGATGTTGCCCTTGTTTGTTTTATGTGCCAAAAGAATACACCCGAAATCCACTCACTATGCGGGCTAGCACAATGGTTAAGCTTGCTCCCGCAGGAATGCAACTGTGGAAAAAAAGGTAAACCTGCGCGCAAATAACAAACACGTGCTCATTTTTGATGACAGCTCTGCTATTTTATTTCTTTTTTTCTTTGTTTATTTTTGTAGATTTTTCATTTGAGTTAGTTTCAGTCATATACCCTGTAAAGAGACTAAATGGCAGACATGTAAAATATATAAAAATAAAATAAATATTTTCCAAAAAGCTTATTGTAATGAACTATATATTTATTATACAAATATTTATGCTCATTATTCTATTTTCTTATGAAGTGTATATATCTGTAGATCTTTTCTTTCTTCTTCTTTTTTCATTTTCATAAGTTAAAACTTTTGTGCAGCATGAATCAGAGTTTGATTCACATAATTTCTTTACAAATTTTTTTTAGTAATTTTCTCTTTTGCATCGACATAGTTAGTAACTTATAGAGCATCTAGCCATTCAAGCATGCACTGTTCACCTATTTTTAGCAGATTTTTTCACTTTTTTTATTGCGCTTGCCACAAAGTTTGTGCGGGCAACTGCGACGACTTGTCCCGGAGGCGGCTGCACTCAACATGTTGACAAGTTTTTCGGTTTGTGCGGACAAACTTAGCAAATGGCCAACTGTCAGTTGGTCACTCACTCACACAGTTAGTCAGTGAGTCAGTCAGTCAGTCAGTCAGTGAGTCCGTTAGTCAGTCACTTGACTTAGTCGCTGTTTACTGTTGCACGTTGCATAGTTTTAGGCGCATGCTTAGCTGCATTGCCTTACGTTTCTCGCTCGCTTGCTGCAGATTTATTATGGCCTGACTGCTTCTCTTTTCTCTCTCGCACTCTCTCTCTCTTGCTGTTGTTATTATTGTGGATTTTGCCTGGTGTGATAAAATGCTTGACACTTTTCTAAACGGCCAAAGTTTTTGGCTAGCTAGAGATTGTCGTTTGCTGGCAGCACAACTCTGCAGGGCTCTAACCCTCGTCGCACTCGTTCGTAACTCTCTGCAGCTACTTTTTAATGCGTTATAATGCTTGTCTCCCACTGCCTTCGCATCCGCATCCGCCCGTCCATGTCGCCATCCGCCATTCGGCTGCTGCTCAGCGTCTTCTGTCTTTGCTGTTTGTTGACATTGTCTGGCTTACAGAGCGCATAAAGTGGAAATGATTTACGCAGTTGCCCACTTGCATGCATGTGTGTGTGTGTGTGTGTGTGTGTAGGTGTCTGTATGTGTGTGTGTGTGTGTGCTTGGTCCAAAGTGCCAGGCATAATAAATAGCCCAGCTTTTGGCCTGGCACTTTTGTCAAATAGCTCGCAACGTTCCAAAAAACATGTGCAAAGTGTTTTGCTAAAAGTTACCTGTGTGTGTGTGTGTGTGTGTGTGTATGTGAGTTGCTTTTGATGCTGCTGCAGAGCTTAGGGCCAACAGGGAGTCGAGCACAATTTCCAGCTAAACAACGTTAGCCAGGTAACTTAGCCTTAACCAGTTGACCAACAACTTTTCCATCAACTTGCCTTTTGCTGCTGTTTAGCGCATTTACAAGCTCAAGACTTTGTCAGCCAAACAATTTATTGCACAATTTCATATAGTGTGACGATTGACCACTGAATTGTGGGAAATAATGCGGCTGGAATATAAATTTTACATAATTTTTTTTGATGGGAATTGAAAAAGAAGGGAAATATTGATATAATATTTAATATTATATATTAATATTTAATTTGGATAAATATTTGATATTTTGATTGAAATATTTGAAATTTTCTTTTAGCGTGTATTTGAAAATTATATTAAATATTGACAAATAGTTTATAGAGACTATATGATATAAGATTATAGAGAAATCGATACAAATGCAATACAAACTTAGTGCAACTATTGCTAAACAAAGAGTATTCGTCTGGGAAATACTGAGGGCTTTGAATCTAGGCTTTTTGCATACACAGCCATTATCCAGATAGAGCGTTTACAAATGGATTTTAATGGTAGCTTGTGCCGGAATAGTATATTAAATTAGGTATATCTTCGATCTTAATGAGTTTTTTTTTCTAGATTTGTAGGGCATGTTAGAATTTCTGTTTAGTTTGTACAAAAGAAAAGATATTGAATAAATGTGGGGACAACTTAAGGATTTTGAGATCAATAATTAAATACCAATGGATTATCGGTTCAACAATTGGAAACGTAGTGAAACCCTATAAGTAGATTAGGCTAAATAATGTTTGGAGTTGATCTAGATTAAGAATAAATATCTACTTTATATATATATATACAGCCATGTACATATTCTGCAGCCATTAACATACATCTTAACAAACTCATTAAATCATGAGCTTACAAATTCATTGGGTTAGACGTAAATCAAAGTAATTGCTGAAACTTTTCAGTCAACGAGTTTCACTCTAATTGATGGTTAAGTCGTTGACCAAAATTACTTATGTTGTATATATATTTAGATATTCTGATGTTCGAGTTGAAATAGGATTGTCTTCCAATCAAATATATCAATTAAGTGCTTCAGCAATTTGCTGCACATGCTGTGTTTTTTTTAAATATAAAAATTAATGGAGATATTGAGTTTGATATCTGAACCGATTATTACATGTTACCTATGTATTTTTTGTATTCTTTTTAATTTGACATATAGTTGGTTATTAGCGTTGCTCTTTGCATTTGCGTATTTATAGGCAGCAATTTAAAAAACGCCTCACAATTCCATTGTAATTGGCTTTGGCCAGCAGCGTCTTAGCCTAACTAAAATCGTAATAGCAATTGATGTAACAGGAAATGTTGCGGGTCAAATGGTCAACCCTTTTGTTGATTACTCGTGCTTGTGCTCTATATTTTTGTTTCTGCTGCCTTATTGTTGTGTTTTTAATTAATATTTATGGCTGACAGCGCGAGCAAATGTCAGCCGGAATGAGCACTATATATATTTATATAAATATATATATATGTACATTAAAGCAGCGAGTCAATGGACTTGGCTGGCCTGTTCTAGGAACGTGAATGTCCTTTGGCCGTATCGTGCGGCCGAGTGATTATGTAATAATTAACTGTACATTAACTATTTGTAACCATGAAATTCCACAAACACACACAGAGCTAGCTAACGTGGTCAACAGCAAAAAAATAAATAAATAAAAAAATAAATAACATAACATAACAAAACAGAGAGTAAAATATTTGTGTTTAGCTAGCTGACACGGAAGCAGAAAAGTAAACAAAAGTTTTGTTAGATTTTAATGCAAACTAGCAAGGAACGAGCTCCAAATACACTAACAATTTTAATTAAACAATAAAAACATGTGAATAGCATGTATTTAAGAAATTGAAAATTAAATTTGATATATTTTGAATTTAATATTATTAATTAATTTTTTAATATATTAATATTCATTTCATAAATTCACTCTGCCTTATATTTCTGCGAATGGCCATATGCTCTGCGGAAAGCGTATTTTAATGTTGCTAATCAAATAGGAATGCCTAATTTTAAGCGTAATTTTTACGTTAAATTTAACACTCAGCGCTAAAGAAGAGTGAACAGGCCGCATTGCGTATACGTAATGAGCATTGAAATATGCGAATGTGTGCGAGTGTTTGTTTGTGTATGCGTGGCAACTATAACAATAAATCTTATTTATGTGTTTTTGTGCGATTTTATGAGTTGATATTTGATACAGAAATATTTTCATTTCGCATTCGTCCTCGTTTGTTTTTTTTTTTCTCTTTTTTTCTCTTTCGTTTCGTCAAATAGTTTAAATAAATGGCCATCCGCAAAATGAAAATATGCTATAAAATTCAAATTCCTGCGGAAGCGGAAATGGCAAATGCGCTGGTCACGCTTCACACTCCTAGCGCGTGGGTGAGGGGTGAGGGGGGAGGGGCCGATGAAGAGAGGTAGGGAAAAGCTCTCTAATCTAATTTAAGCTGCCATTAGTGTTTAACACTCAGCCAGGCCCACAATTTCGGTTCACTCGCATTCACATTTCTGCTTCTCCTGCTCAAAAACTTCATCAATCAAAGGCTACGCAACGCGCAGTTTGCATGCTTTCGAGCAGCTGCCCAAATATATAAATTGAGAGTGAGTTGTGTGGGTGGGCTCTATGTGCGTGCCATCAAAACGCGTTCGCTGCGCAATTTAAGTTGAGAACTTGTACAAAACACGCGCCACACCACGCCACGCCGCACCGCGCTCCCACTGGCTATATATATCTGTATATATAATCTAAATGCAAGCAAGTGCCTCGAAAGTAGGCTATGAATTGCCCAAAGCATAAGCATTTCAGGCATATGTTAAACTGAACGTGTCGCTGGGCAAACATGCTGCACATTCCTCTGGCCAGTTTTGATGAGTTTAGTCAACAGATCCATCATGCATGGTAGATTGTATGAAATTTGAAATCTACATTGAATCTTGTTCGTGTTTTGCTACTCGAAATGAAATGAGTATATATGGCTGTAGGTAAATATATGCTTGAGTATAATATTGCAAGATTATTATATATAAAGTATTTAGCTACATCTATTGAGGGGCTGTAGAATCAGTAAGTCTTTTGAAATATGAATCTGAATATTTAGTAAAGGAAAAGACTAAGAGAACATATTTGCTTTATGCCTGACTGAAAGTACTGGGAGTATAATGATTAAATAATAATTTATATATATTTTTTATTTTAGAAAAATTTAGAAATTTATTTTGAAATCTATTTGCGATAAGGATTTAACATTTTTTGACATATATAATAATTTTGTTTAGAGTATCAAATTCTTATATTTACATACATTGCAGACATGTCAGCTCTTTAAATTTCTTATCTTTAATAAACGTAGGCAAGCATTGGGCAGTCGACTACGCCCAATGTTGAAAATTTTGGCTTGTTTTATCAATCAATTTGGGACAATTGCTATGCAATTTGATAAGCTGCTTAATGGAATTATGCTCATAGAGAACTGTTTTTCCTTTGTTTAATACAATTGAGCGTAATTGCAACACTATGAGAATCGCCGAGAAGAGCTCTGTAAGTGCTTATTGTGTGTAAACACAGGAGGATTAATTTGAAGCATATCGTATTTATCTATTGCAGCACTTTCTTATCGATTATTGCCTGCGAATCACATTTCATTTTGACAACAAACATTTTGCAGCCTTTTGTCGTGTGGCACGGCCAAGTTTTTGGTTCGCTTGGCAGCTCGATTTCTTATTGTAATACGTTGAAGTAATTGATTTTTAAACTTGACACCTTGCGCTAAGCGGCTTAGTGATGGAAAATGCGCGACCCTCGAGACCTGAGAGGTGCCAATGGCGCGCCCCATCTGAACTTCCTTTATTTCATTGTTCGAATCGAGGCTTTTGTTGAGGCTGGCGCACGCCACGCCCCAATGCCTTGGCCGAGGCCTTTGTGTGAGTGCCACGTGTTTTATGTTGTTGTTGTTGTTGTTGTTTTTTTTTCTAATAGTAGACAAACAATACAAAGAACCTGCTTTAGGAATTTGTAGTTGGATGTAATGTGATATGGCTCATTAGGGGATGCGCTGGTGTGAGGTGTCAGGTGATTTGTATACGTATTACATTAGAGTCTTGTACGTATTTGATTACGTAAACTAAAGTCGGGGGCCATTTAAATGGTCATTTTCCATTCCATTCTCAGCTGCAATTAGATTTAAGTGCGTTTCTCAGCACTGGTTGCTGGCAGCTGCCTGCGGGCTACGGGCTACGGGCCTCGGACTATGGAGTGCTGGCAAATATGAACAGCAAAATACTTTTAATTTATTGCGACACTAATATACATTAATGTCTTTGGCCAACTTCAAAGGCGTTGCTGCTGCTGTTGCTCTTGTTGCTCTTGTTGCTGTGGCCAGGTCAAATCGGCAGAGACCCCAACAGACTCAGCCAGACAATTAAAAGACCATGGCCCAGAGAAATGTTAATGACATTTCACACCATGACCCACTCGACACTGCTGGACGACAACTCTAAAAAGGAGCTGGCTCTGAAAACCATAGAAAGCCATGATAGAGATGAAGTCTAAGGGGGCGGTGGGAGTGTCTTTGGCCCATCGCAAGTCGCGGCAGTCTGCACAAATTTGAAACTAGCGTAATTTGCATATTTTAAGTTGACTTTTATTGCATTAAAAATGGCAGTGGCTTTGCCATTTTGGCCGCAGCTGTAAAACTGCCATAGCCAGCCGCACAGTCCAAGCCCCTAACTCCACGGCAAAAAAAGTGAAGGCTAAGGCGTTGCCAAATGCCGCATGAACTGTGGTCGACAGCCACGAAAACAAGTTGCTAAAGATTGGGGAAAATTTTGAGAGTTGTTAGGAAAATCGAACTGAATAAAAGGAATCTGTGAATATGGTAGATAAGATGTGAATATAAATAAATATATAAATATATTTTTATATGTTATGTATTTTAAAATAAATTCTATTAAAGACGTTTAGATATGAATTTGAAGATATATTAATTATAAGAATTTATTAACAACATAATATTAATAAGTTTTCTTTTTCTGTATCTCAATGAAATCTCTATCAAAAGAGTTTGGATATTAAGATATGATATATCTTTAGAATATATATATATATATTAAATTTTTTATACGTTTCAGTATTTAATAAAATCTTTATCAAAATGGCTTAGCTCAGATATTTTTAGTCAGAATGATACATATCAAGTTCTCATATATTTCCATCTCATTTTCAAATCTAAAACCACATTTCCATTATGAATTTCTCGCCTAATTGTCAACACAAATATCTCTCGTAAATACTAAATAAATAGCCGCAAGTTAGAATTTAATTTATTTGTTGATTTTCGCACCACTGTGCATTGTTTAGGCGACGGATGTCTGGTGGCTATCGGGTGTCTAGAGTCTGGTGGCTGTTTGCTTTGGCCGCATGTAAAACTAGTGGAAGACAGATTACAAAAATACAATTAAAATGTTTTAGTGAAAATTAACTGCAGTTTAAATAAAATGCTACGTTTGGCATAGTGGAACCCTCTAAAGTGAGCCGGCGACGATGACGTTGCTTGTTTTCTTTTAGTTGGTTTTAGTGGTTTAGGGTTTAGCGTTAAGTAGACGCCGAGTGGTGCGAGTTGGGGTAAACTGCAGGCGAAACTGTTTGCTTAAGGTGTGGCTTGATGTGGATTTTGCAATTTGTTGGACTTCTTCTTCGTCTTCACCTTCTACTGTTGCTGCTGGTGCTGCTGTACGGCTTGGACGCTGTCGCCAACATCATCATCATCATTATCATTATCAAGAGCAGCTGCTTGTCTACTTTGTGGCTGTTGTTTCTTGCTTGCTGTTGTTGTTGTTGTTCCTCTTCTTCTTGCTGTTGTTGATTGTTGGCTGTGGCTGGCCTAGAAACTTAATTGAAAAAGATACACGCACACACACATAGACACTCTCACACTTGCACAAGCGTTTGGTTTTGAAAAAAGGTTTAATTTAAATAAACTACAAGCACCGTCATTACCCAGCTAAATGGGTTCGCTTCGAGCAGTTTGGCCCTCGGTTCAGGTGCTGGCAGTTGCTGCTGCAGCTTAGACGCTTAGATCTTTTACCTTGGTCATTTACCGCTGCCGCTGCTGCTGCTGTTGCTGCTGCTGTTGATGTCTATGCCTTTAACTCTTGTGCTGTCTGTACCTCTGTCATGAGTCGACTCATGTCGCCTTAAGGGTCTTCTGTTCAACTAAACCTAAACGGCTCAGCATGTACATGACATTGAGTTGAAAAATAGTTTAGTTACATATAAACTTATATAAAATAGTTAAAGGAAATGTTAACTAAATAGATGGTTGCATATTTTATTTGTGTTTTTATTTAAGAGTTCGAAGAATTTGAGATTAGTTTAATATATATGTTTATAGCGTTTACTCAAAGAGTATTAATTTTTTTTTTAATTTTTATTATTGTTCTCTTTTTCAATATTTTATAAAATCTATTTTGCTTACATTACTTGCTGGTCATCTACCTTCACTCAATCATCTTCGAAAGTCTTACTCTCTTATAATTCCCAACAGCTGCAAGGCATATTAGTTTGCCCTACTTAATCATGACTTTTATCTAGCTCTTGGCAATGAATGTATATAAATGTATCTATATCATTTACTCAGTGAAATGCAATCAAGTCGTCTGCCTGTCAATGATCTCGAAATAGTTTTCTTTGCCTTTAGCTGAAATTAAATTTAAAATTTCAGACTTGTCCTTTTGGGTTGGTTAATGAAGGGCACATCGTTAGATATGCTGGCCCAGCAAATTGGGTGAAAAAGGAAAACTTGTTGCCCAGCTGCTGGAATGATACAAAATAAATTTAAAAACTCACTCAATTACGTTGGGGTCACTGGGTGAGAGTGAACTCTTTGATCTATTGTGGCTGCTGCTCACGCAACGACACACTGACACGCCCATACGCCCACACGCCCACACGCCCAGACACACAACCAGCACCTACACATAGTATAGTAAATTATACAAATGCCACTGCCCTCGGCTGCCCAATTGGGCAAGCTCTACTAAAAATAGTCCATCGGCATGGCCCGAATGTGTTGCCTACTTAGCTGGGCAGCCATAAAAACAAATGCGACTGATGAAACTTTAAGGCTGCAAGGCAAAAAAGGCAACATTAAGTTTATATAAATTTTTAATAAAGTTTGCAGCTAGAAAACTGTTATATTTTGGACAGACATCGACCCAGAGAGATGGCGTCAACGATGACGCAGCAGCCGTGGCAGCAGCAGCTGATAAAATATGACATTTATAGCGCCAGAATACGTAAAAGTTGAACGCACCCGTTGAGCAACAGCCAAAGGAGCCACAGCCACAGGGGCAATAGCAGCACTTTGAATTTTATGTAGCTTATATAAAGAACTTGGGATGGATAACTTGGCTCAGCGGGTGCGAACGCAACTGGCGGCGATTTTCATTGCGGTTTCCATTGAGTGCAGAGAAAGGGCCAAAAGGTTGGGGGTTGGTTGTGTTGGTGTACATTAAATTGGCAGCTGGTGCCCGCTGCTGATTTTACAGTCTGCATTTTATACAAGTCTCTTGCACTCAGTCAGCGAGAATGTACGTGAAATGATATTAAAAATGATAAAGTATAAGCGAATTGCTCTGCAATATATTCAATATGTACATTTGTTAAGGAAATGAACGAGTTCCTAAATTCTTTTACACTTTTCCTGAATAACAAGAGCAATTTCCTATGTGGTTTTTGCTTTGCAATATCTTGATATATTATAAATGGAGCCTTGCTCAGAGTCAGTTTATCTTCCTTTTCATATATTTTTCTTGATATATATATATTCTTAAAACAACAGACAATGTTTGTCTTGCTACAAAACGCAAGCCAAAAACTGTTGTCAAATCTCATGTTCATAGTTTAGCTGAAAACTCAATTTCTGTGAATTGGTTTTGTTGCACATGAATATTATGAATATCAAGGACAACTCGATTTTATCCTAGCACAAATCGTTGGCTGAACATTTAGCAAAGTTTTATTAAATTTTTGCCGCCTTGTTGCCATAAAGCACTTGGCAAATGTAAATTACACATGAGCAAACAGCACAAAAGCTGGAATAATATTTGAAACAAGCACACACACAGAGAGAGAGAGAGAGAGAGACATACTCACACATACATATATATATATACATATATATGTACATACATACAAAGGACATTTATGGCAACACCTTCTAATCAAGCAAAGAGCTTAAAATAAAGTAAAGCAAAGAATGAAATAAAAGATATTATGAAATTTCAAACACACCCTATACACACAGAGAGATGCCACACCAGGCATGAGTGTGAGTGTCTGTGTGTGTGGCTGTGTGTGTGTATATATGTGCACACATACACACATGCTCGCTAGACAAGGAAGACAGACCCTCGGCTTGCTGGGGTAGAGCAGCTCAAAGAAGAGAAAAGAATATTACACACATAACTGTCAACCGGCTGAGTGTGTAGGATGGGGGAGAGAGAGAGATAGGGAGAGGGAGAGAAATTCTGTCTAACAGCCCCCAAACGCAGCCCCGCCCACTTTTGTGCGTGTTTGTTAATGAAATGTTTGCCTTTCGCATTTAGTTACGCTACGTTAGACACTTTTGCTTATTAGTGTAAAGCGCAACTTAAACGTTGAAAGCAAAGCGCAAGACAAAGAGAGAAACAGACAGACAGACAGACAGAGAGAGAGAGAGAGAGAGAGAGAGAGATGGGTGAGAAGCAGCGCCTAGACAAGACAAGATAAGGCCAACAACAAAAATGTCCTTGTCTTATTATTAGAAGACAAGTCAAAGAATTGTCGCTGTGCAGCCAGCTAACAGTCGTCGTCGCATTTACCTCACATACAATATCAGATGCTGTCAGCACACACAGCCGCTGTCAGGGTTCAAGGTTATAAATGTCGTGTGTGTCTGTGTGTGTGTGTGTGTGTGTGTGTGTGTGTGTGGTATAGACGACTACCTACGACCTACGTTGGCAAGTTTTTTTGGGCAATTAAAAAATTAAATTGTGCATATGTCACGTAGGAATTGGGCATCCTTTCAGACAGGCTAAATGGCAATGGCAATGGCACTGACAGCGTCGACTTCTTGCCTTTTTAAGTTTAATTGGATTTTGAGCGCTGCGCTGTGAGACGAGTTCTAACAACAATAATGCTTAATTAAGCGCACACACACCCACACCCACACCCACACACACACCCACACAGCTAGGCCATGTGCGTGGGTGTAGCTAAATAGTTGTAAAATGTTGTAAAAGTTTTATAGAGCATTTCATGTGCCCAATTTAGGTTTTAGGTTTATATAATTGAAATGAATTTTTAAGAAATTCCAGCCAACAAATTAATTACAATCTAAAACATTGTAAACGTTTTTTTATTTAATTATTATTGTTTAAAAATATTTTCTGCTACATTTAGTGTCAGCTAAATCTAGTATATATCATTATATATATATAATTTATTTGGTAAACATTTTTAATGTTTAATAATATTTAAATGTGATTTGCTTTGCCAAATAGAAAATGAATTACATATATGCTGACAAATTCGAATGTATTTCTTTTATTTTTATTATTTAAAAATATTTAAACAAGTTTTCTGCTACATTTAGTCTCAACTTCATCTAGTTCTGCAAATATATTATTTATTTGCTAGATATCTTTAATGTTTAATAATTTGTAAATGTGATTTAATATGCCAAATGGCGAATTCCCAACATTTGTGGCCTCTAACTAACGCCCTACGCCCACTTTTACTTATGCGACTATAATAACATTTCAGTGTGGCAGGGAAATGCCGCAGAAGTGTTTGCATAGCGTCAAAGTAAAATATTTTATCGACACGCACATTCAAATGGAATATCCGCAAACCGTGTGCCGTCTGAATGTAGCCAAAAGACTTGATTCGCATGTTAACAACAAGCAGGTTGGGGCAAGAAAATACATTGTATATGTATAAATATGCATATGTATGTGTATGTGCATGTGTATGGCTGGCAGCATAGGTATATTGTGTTTTATCTTTAGATTTAACCTTTGTGCGACAAAAGCTTTTAATATGCAAATGACTAAATGAGCGGCGGCATAGTCGAGTTGTTTAAGTTGCTCCAACCTGCCTGTCTAGCTCCACCCACACTTCTTTCTCTGCTTTCTCCACTCTCTCTCTCTCTCCCCCTCTGGTCGTTTGGTTTTTGGTATGCGAAATGTGCCTCGGTCAATTGGTACATTTGCACATTTCATTAACGCGGTCAGCACAACATGACCTGCCCTTCGGCTGGCCCGCACTCCAGGCTCTTAAAGAACAGCTACTATTACTCACTCCACTAAACTCTTAACTAGCTGACGCAGCGGGAAAAGTCCTTGCTTTGATGTTGTTGCCTTAACTTCACCAATGGGCTATATGCTAAAAGTCTGATGTGTGTGTGGGTGTGTCTGTGTGTGTGTGTGTGTGTGTGTGTGTGTTGCACACTTCAACACACTTATTCATGCACATTTGCATATCATTATGTGTATTTGGGCCAAGCCAAAGGCAGCCGGAGCAGCAGCAGCTCCAGACTAATACGCTTTCTCTTCCAGCTCATCGGCTCTCTCTCTCACTCTCAATCTTTCTCTTTCTTACATGTTCTCTGGCTATCTCCCTTACTCTCTCATAAAGCGTAGATTTAAGATTATGAGCTGGCTGAGTTTTGTGGCTAGCCGCTAAAAACATGTTTGGTATGTCAGTTAGTAAATCTGTCTCTGTGTGTGTGTGTTTTGTTTCGTTTTGGCCAAGTTAGCTGGCAGTGGCGGTAGCAGGTGTCGAGCCATTAACTTGGCATTCCTGTTACTTTGACTTAAAGTCTTGACTGCCTGTGACGAATTGTTCATTAAATCTCAGCATAATGAAAGAAAAAGGAAATATGAATAAAAAATAGATTTAGATCTTTCATTCCTTTTGGCTTTATGAAAAGAAAATGAAAGTGTTGCAAATTTGTGCTTTTATTATTATTATTATAATTAACTTGCTTATTTGATTATTAATCAAAGAGAA
The DNA here is from genome assembly GCA_030914385.1 of Drosophila antonietae. Taxonomy (NCBI): domain Eukaryota; kingdom Metazoa; phylum Arthropoda; class Insecta; order Diptera; family Drosophilidae; genus Drosophila; species Drosophila antonietae. The sequence continues at coordinate 59,371 of JAUESO010000201.1, forward strand.
GAAAAAAACAACTGTCATTACTTGCTGCTAGAGTTCTATAATATTTGAGCAATATTAGTTATTTGTTGCAGTATTAAAGTTTGCGGCTGGCATACTAATAACAAGGCCGTTGCCATTTCATTGCTGATGTGCCACATTTGCCACAATTGTTGTCAGCTGAAGCTATTTCAATGCCACACACTCACTATACACACACACACACACACGCACAGAATTTATATGGCTGAGCCGACTTAAAAGGCCGCAACAATCGGTGGCAGCTGCTGCCAGTCGAGAGGATGCTTAGCTCAGCATAACATAGCGAATTGCTGTTGCCAACGTTCATATATAAGTATATATATATATATATTTGAACTACATACATGTATATTGTGCATATAGGGTATAAAGTTCAATAGCGACAGCCTCGGCGCTTGATCTTTGCCTCTCCCTGGCAGCTGGCAGCTGGCAGCTGTGAGCGTTGATATGATGAGCGATTTTAACACTTGTGCGTTGGCATTTTTAAAGCAAAATATTGCAATATTCAACCTACTTTTATATGGCCAACAACAAGGACAACGACAACGACAACGATACCACTGTTGTTGCTGTAGAGTAAAGTTATGACATTTGCCCATTGCGGCTTATGGCAGCAGCTAAACGAAATGACACAACGTGTGGGTTAAGGAAATCAACTGAGTTGGGTTAAAGCCTACTCAGTTTTTGATGACAGCTGTGGCATACACTTTGTTTTATGTGAACTTATTATGAACTTTATCTGGGCTGATTGACACAGAGATTAAAGAGAGCTTTACAATAGGTCATAGAATGCATGTGATATATATGGTATGATATTTTATATAAATATTGAGAAAAAAGGCAAATTTAGTATGGATTTTTCTCCATTGATATTTATATTGATTATGAATAGCTATAGTTATAAAATTGCTTTTTATTTAAGAATTAATTTCGCATTTCTTAGTATATTGAAAATACATTAGCCATTAATGCGCAAAAAATTGTTTTAGTATATTTTAGTATTTAAATAAAAATATATATAAATCTTTTTGAAAGTCTTGAAAGATTCTGATTAATAAAAAATAGGTTGTGAGGGATCCTTTTACTAAAAATAGTAAACCTGCGCCTGAGCTTTTCTGAAAATGAATATACTATAATATAGTATAGTACACTATAATATCAAATAAAACATTTCCTTATTTAATTATTAATTTTTTAATTCTTTAATTGTACGATCAGCTAAAGTAAATATTTTTAGATAAAACTTTATGTAGCAAATGTAATAAAAATAATTCCCGCATTAATTATATTTGCACAATTTAGGTATATAAATATACATGCATATACATATATTTGGGTTATCTGCAATTCATGTTGCCACACTTTGTTAGAGTATTTCGAATAATAATCAAACATGAATGCTTATATTTCATTGTGCCGTGCTTAGCCAAAAGCAACATAAGCAACTGGCAATGACATTTGACAGGCACACAAACAAACACCTCACACACACACACACACACACACTTATACAGGCGTTTACACTTACTCACATAAGCACACATATACATATACATTTATATATTGATAAGCGCGTGTTTACATTTACACTGGGGAACCACCGAAAACGAAAATGAAAACGAGGCATATGAAATGTTATTTATACGAAACGGAAAAAAAAACTGCAGAGATAACAAGTTATATTATTTTGCTGTTGTTGTTTTTGCTGCTTGTGTGTGTGTGTGAGAGAGTGTTTACGTTTTTTTTTTTTGTGGCTTTGTTGTCTGTCCTGGGGGAGCATTGCGTTTGGCTTGTTGAAATTTCATGCGCGCTGATTTGCAGCGCGTTGAAACGAATGGCAATGGAACACGCGGAGCATGGCATGGCGTGCACAACGGGGCGTATGCTTCATATTTACAGCACCGCACAGACAATCATTTTTAATTTATTTGCAAGCCGCACAACACTGGGCGTGGAATCCTTTTAAAATCTGCCACGCACAACAAACGAAATGTAATTTAAATTTAATTAGCTCCGTGCGAGTCGAACTCTAGCAGGGAGCTGCGGTAATAGTATCGGGCCAGAGCAATAATTCTTGAAAAAAAAAGAAAAAGAAAAAGAAAAACTGCAGCAAGAGAAGAAGATAAAAGGAAAACTGCAACGTTGACTTTTTCAAGAAATAATTACAATAATTTATATTTATCAGCGCAGCGAGCGTAAACCTTCATTTTTATGCAGACAACAAGGACATATATCAGATATACATATGTATATATATATATATATATGTACATATATGCTATGTCTATCTCCCTTTGTCACTGATGCTGCGCTTTTCTTTCAGCGTAATTGGATCAGCATTAGCTGAGCTGGCGCAGGCAGCTTCCTTTCATGAAAAAAAGCAGGAAATGATATAGTCAAGAGGTCACAGCACTAATACGACCAACTAGCCGGCTTAGTGAACTACACGAACACACAGACAGAGGGAGACAGTCAGAGCAAGAGACAATGTGAGAGAAAGAAAGAGATGGACAGAGAGTGATAGAGTAAGAAGTGGTGAAAGTAAGATGCATAGACAGAGTCCATAAAGCGGCATTCACATGAGACAGCGGCTAACGAGGTCAATTGTAAGTTATTTCCTCTGCACAACAAGCAGAAGCTGTAAGAGAAGCAGCTAAAGCAACAGCAACAAGAACAACAAATACCACAAAGAAACAAGAGCGAACAAAAAAAGAAAAAAAGAAATGACGACATGTATATAGAAATTTGTGAAAGCAGACCAGGAAACAGCCCAGCATGAATATCATTATAGCTAAAGTGCGTTAAAGGTTTTTACGCCAGCAAAGTTAAACAAGAAAGAATATGCGTGTAGCAGAGTGTAGCTATGCCGTAGACCCAACAACTCATTGTTATAATAGAGTGTGTTGGAGAGCGCGATAAATGATAAGAATAAGAAAATATTTGTAAAGTTGCAAAGCATATAGACTGTGCATATATGAAGCCGATATTTGAATGCAAATTTATTTTAAAAGCTAAATTGATCTGCAGCTATTATAGCTTAACTGCGTGTTGTAATACATTGCAAATAATTTCATTTTTAAATTTTTTAAAAATTTATTTTTAATTTCTCAATCATCAAATTCTACAAATTTAAACACATTTTTATTATGTACTATATAACGTGTTTATCTAACTTGATTCTCATTCAATAAATTATCTAGTTTTATTTGCCTGAATAATCAACTTTTCTATAAAGTCTCCCTATTATTCTTCTTCTATTATTATATTCCTATTACATTGCTAAGTTATTCGTAACTAAATGTGATGGAAGCTCTTATTGCATCTCATTCAAGATCTGCAGCTTCAGCTGGCTTCCAACACATATTCGTTATTCATGCAGAATTTTAATTTATGCACAATATTTTCCACTTTTGCATGTGCAACGAGAAATGCATTTCAAATGCCATCAATGAAAATGCATTTTAAATGTGGAAAAAATACCCACACACACACAAACACTCACACACACATACACACCCAGTTAGACAATAAAAAGAAAGGGAAACGCGATGAGAGTAAAGTGAAATTGTGTCACCTAATTTTACAATAGCTCTCAGCTACGCATCATCGCGCATCGAGAGAGTGAGAGAGAAACAAACAATTACGCATACGCCAGGTATGCCGGTTAGCTGTAAAAAAATGTGAGCTTAGAGCAATTTCTAAACGTATATATATATATATATATATATATATATATATATATATATATAGCTCTTTGTTTTGTTGTCATTTAAAGTGAATTTGAGTCTATGCTCTCGCTCACTCGACCATTCTGCCTCTTTCTCTTTCTGTCTCTCTCTTTCTATCTGCTGCACTTCTCACATTTTTGATGCGCGCAGACAGCGAGACAATTGTATGCATATTTCATAATTCATAAGTTTTTGGGATCAAAAAATATGAATATTCAGCAAATGACAGTACACAAAAGAAGTAAATGAATGAAAGCGTAGGGCAAAAAAAAATAAAAAAAAAAGTAGAGAACAGAAAAAACTGAGCGAAATGGTGACTTGCCTCGACGCCACGTTCCATGTTTCACGTTCGCAGCTCGTTTACAGACTGTCAGCTTTAATATCACCCAATTCCCACAGTATACGCTCTCTCAGTTCTTCTCACTCTTTCTCTCTCTCTCTCTGTGTCTCACTCGTATGAGATAAAAAACTTGTCCCTTATGTCGAGCTATTTGATTTGATTCTTTAAAGTTTCGATTGCATAAATTTGGGTCAATGTATGTGCTGTTTTATTCTGTTCACTGTTGTATTCCCAGCCCACTTTTGTTCCGAGTTATTGTTGCACAGCCATAGCTGTTGTTGTTGTTGCTGTTGTTGCGAGCTCTACTTATGCCTTGTTTTGTCTGACGACGACAAACAAACGACAGGCAACAATGCAGAGACAAAAGTACAACACACAGATCCGCATTGGGGACCTGAAGGACATACGTGCTTTGTATGACTCAATAGTGTGGCTTACACACACTCACACACTCACACACACACACACACGCACAGCAAATATCCAAAAAACTTTTATTTTATGCAAAATAGTTGTGTGTTTTTCGATGCTCTATCTACAATTGTTTCTGCTGTTGCACGTTTTACCTTTTCATTCCCTATTTATTTATTTATTTTTTTCGAGCGTATTTGCCTTGTATTGATTTTGGCATTTTTAGGTTCCACATAGGGAGGCTGTACAGTAGCTAAGAACAGCTAAACAGACTTACACACATACACTCCCACACATACGCATTTAATGAAGCCGTTTTGTGGCCAGATTTATGGACAAAGCCTTAAACGTGGCTTTAACATACGCTGCATCAAACAAAATGCCATTTTTTTTGCTGTTGCCGAGTTTAACAGCTTATCGCGTCAGTGTCAGGTCAAATGGAGGTCTGGGAAATCCACTCGAAGTCTATTCAAATAAGTTTTACTACAGCAAAATGATTTGCAATTATTTGACGACTGATTTATTATTAAATAATAATATGTAACAAGTTTAATTCTACGAATTGCAGATAAGCTGAGCAGGTTGTGAGCTGTTTAATCTTAAATAGTAATATAAGAAGAGTATTATTTAAAGAACTTTTGATGAGCTAAGAGAGAGTCAGAGAGAGAGCGAGACTCACCTAACTTTCGTTGAAAAAACTCTTCACCTCAGCATATTATAGTTTCTAAATCCTTTTTATATTATTATTTTATTTTCTTTATCCAATTCAAGTCTCCACTTAATATATATTCTTAGCAATTGTTCAGTCGTGTAATTGTGTAGCTGGTTAGCTTTTTAAGCGCTGTCACTTAAAACAAATTCAATATGCGTAACACATTTTGCTTGAAACATGGTCAACACCTCTGAACTTTCAGACTATTTTGCATAAAATTGATGCTGCAGCAGCAGCAGCAGCAACGGCAGCAGCAGCAACGGCAGCAGTAACAGCAGCAACAACAAGAAAATAAAATCAACTTTTCTATAGCCTTGGCAGCAGAGTTCATTGGGCCAGTTCAGAGGTTGGTGGCTCTCAGTCGGGCTGTGCACAGATTTCGCATTTTTGTTACTTTATTATAAACGTGGGCTTATTTGTCTGCTTCTTCTTCTGCCTGGACTGGCCCTGGCTGCTGGCTGCTGCCTGCTCCAATGTCCTTTTATCCTTTCGGTTGCTGTTGCATTTTAACCTCATTGTATGTAAGCTAGACTCAAGTTTATTCTCGTGCTTTGTAAGTTTCTTGTTTTCTGCTTATTGATTGTTATCTCATCTCGTTGCTGCTGCTGCTGCAAATAAAAATCGTTGTTGAGCTCTTTGACTTTTGGCTTCTGCTCTGCTGTTGTGGCTCAATTTCTGTGTATTCTGAATGTGCATGCAAATTGGGCTTTATTCAGAGATATTAACTAAATTCTTAAATTTAATTTTCAGTAATTGCTAAATATCTTTTGCACATAACAAATTGACTCCATTGCCTATATTTAATATTTAGCTGTCACATCAAAGAGCTAATCTCTACAACAGATGGCGCCACTTGCAGATCTTTATGTTTTGTTTGTAGTCAGTTCACTTAATACCCAACTGCACTTGGCTATGCTCTTTGACATTTGAATCGAATTTGATTATTTTCTTGCTTATTTCATAACAGAATTGCTATGTAGTATTGTTTTTGTTGTTACTTGGTATTGTTGTTGTTGTGCTTCTTCTTCGTACTCCTCTACTGTTTGTGGTTGGGAAATTTGATTTTAATTCAGTTTTTGTGTTTTTCATATTCCAGACAAATTTCATTTCAGTGGCATTTGCAAAATGTTCAATCCCAGCCAATTGCTGTTACGACTCTTGTTTTGCCAAATTGAAATTTGATCAAATTTAAAATGCAATACAACAAACATGCATTTGTTATGAACGTGCAATGTTCGTTTTGTGGTCATTTGGCCAGTTGCTCGGCTTTAATTCCATTGCAGCTTAAATTGCACATGAAAAGCCAAAAGAAATGAAACTACGATTCAATGAACATCATTATGATGATGGGCGGGTTGTTAATACCATAAAATTAAATATTCTTAAAGGTAAATTTCAATTAGGTTAAAATCAAATTTTCTTTACCTTTAACAATTGTCGTGAGTTTAATTGGCAGCCTTTGGTTTATTCATATCTTAAAAGCGCTTAAAAGCTTACGCTATTGAAAAGGAATAATAGAATTTTGATATTATTATATTTATGCATAGTTTGCTCGCTTGTCAGCTTAGGAGCTAATTTGATTGAGCAGTTTCTGCTAACAATTGAGCGAAATTGAGTGAAGCTTGCGTTCGGCCTCTCTCCAATCGCATACAATTATGGCTTATCTTGAGAGAGTGCAGCTCTCATATTGATATATGGCCAATGTGCTATACATACATGTGCGTATGTATATGTATGTCTCATATCTATATAACATTTTGAGGCTGTGCTTAAAGCTGAGTTAATTGCAGCAACTGTGACTGCATCAACCACAACGCCACGCAACATACAGACTCTGTCTCTCTCGCTCTGCTTCTCTGCCCGCTCTATCTTTCAGCTGAGTGATTTTTATAATGCAACCACAAAAGCAGCTCTAAAAGTCAAACACATGTCTGATGTGTAAAAAGTGGCACATTAAATTGACGTAAAAGAATAATGGAAAAACAGATTTAAATGGGCAGCTGGAAAAGGCCATGCAAAGTATATTATTTATATTACATTCAATATATATATATTATTTATATTACAATTTATACATAGATACATAAATATGCACCTTTTGTATATTTTCACATTCTGCGCTCAACAAATACAAATTGTTCAATAAATTTAATTATATATTTTCACAAATATGACATTTGTTTATCATTTTATTATTATTATTACTTTATTTTTGTTAATTTAATTGATAAATTTTTTACAAATTCGCTATAATTCAATAACTCTCGATAAGTGCTAAGAAGTCAGAAAATGATTTCTCAATGCGCACTAGACCAGCGTAGGCCAAATTGTTAAAGGCTGAGATTAGACGCTGTTCGCTTTGTTGCGCCGATGCGCTTAGTTGACGTATCTTTGGATTTGTTATATACGCAAATATTTGAATTTCCCTATTCGCCTGTTGCAAATTCTTTTCAGTTATGCTGGCATCTGCGCCATTTGTGTAGCGCGACAAGCGCGCTAGACCCTCCTCTTCGCTCAACTCGGAAATTCCAAGAATTTGCATTAACTCGTCCAAAGCCCCCTCAATATCGGAATCGCGCAAAGAAGTCATCGCTAGTTTGGTCAATGCTCGTCGTTTATATTCCTGTAGCTGATGCCATTGGCGCGCACTCACAGCATTTGTCACAATAATGGAATCAGTCATTTCGATGATGTTACGCAACGACTGCTGCATTAATACAAGTTTCGTTTGCTCTGCCGATTGCTTAATCTCTGCTAACAGGGACTCATCCTTAGAGGTCAGAGCACTGGCAAGGCTCTAAAATAGGTGAAGCGCACACTTATTTTCGCATTTCTCATGATATTATATCGCTTGGCTTACCAAAGTAGCTAAAGTAAGAATCAAAACTGTTGCGTACTGCATCATTAAATGTTTTCAATTCAACTGAAATAGAACGAAAATTATTTGCAATCTATAAATGATTCTATAAAGCTTATCAGCATTAATGCATTAACTAGATGCATTACAAAATATATGTTGTTATACATATATACTGATAATGCAGTGTATGTATATAAAATATATATAATAATAAATTAAATATATATAAATAATTTAATACAAAATTATGTAATAATATTTCTGCTCATATAATTTGAGCACGTATATAAACAAATTCAAACAAAATTTACAATGTTTTATTATTATTTTTTTTGATGTATTTAAATGCGCTTTTTGACAATCTTCCAATACTCTAAACAGATTTTTGGTTTAATCTTATGACTATTCATTGGCTGTACAAGCTGTTCAATTCACATGAATTTTTCTTTACTGTTGCAGCGCATTTAAAGACAAATCCATTAAAAACCGCGCAAACCACAAACACAAGCAGATATATGTTCATGCACATACTTACAGATACAGACATACATATACATATATGTATATGCACCGTAGTACACTCACACACACACACACATACACATAGTTAAGAATGATTTCAATGTATATTTAATGAGTGTACAACGTTGCGTTTTCCCAGCGGTCTTCATAAATATTTTCACCACTAATGAGCCCGACGATTAATCGCAAAGTATCACACATACATTTACAGAGAATAAGAGAATGAGAGAAATTGTGTGAGAGAGAGAGAGAGAGTGATAAACTCAAAGGCTGAAAAACCCTTTTATGTGGTGATGTGTAGTTGTCAACGAAAAATATTTTGACATGAAGTCAACGAATTCCATAAGGGAACAGATAGAGAGAGCAAGAGAGAGAGAGAGAGAGGCTCAAGTAATTGTAGAGACGGGGGCGTGGTATTGGCTTGCGTCATGGTAAATTATGTATGCATGTATGTGTGTATATGTGTGTAAGAGTGTGTCTGTGTGTATGTGTGTGTATTTATGCTAATTGGAGGGCACAAGACGCTGCGGCAATTACATAAGCGAAGCCACAACACCAATGGCAATGGCCATACTTAAATATCAATTTAAATGTTTCAACGTTTTTTTTTTCTTTTAATCGCTACGGCTAAAAGCCGACAGAGTGCGCTGCATTAGAATGTACGCATGTGTGTGTGTGTGTGTGTGTATGTGGCAAATGCATTCGGAGTAAAAGTTGTCTCTGCTGAAAAGTTGCACAAAACTATTGTCGCAGCAGCAACAGCAGCAGAAATTCCATTAAAGTTTTGCATTTCAAATTGCATCAACAATGCGCCTGGGCGAAGGCTGTTGCAAAGGGGCGTGGCACACTAGAGAATATCACTCGATAAGCGAGTGCAGCGAACGAGTGTGTGTCTGAGCAGATGAACTGTGAGTTGGGTGTATGTGTGGGTGCATAAGATGTGTGTGTGTGTGTGCGCGTGTGTAGAATTTAGGTTAGTTTAACCCCAGTAGGAAATAGCTTAGTAAACTTTCACTTTTAGCAGAAGAACATTAAATATTTATGCAATCGAGTTCGACTCAGTTTTAATTTTCATTTTAATTGAGTTTGTTAATACAACTCAAAGTAATTAAAATTTGCTCCTCAATACATTTATTTAATTTGATTGCTATTTTTGTTTTCAATTATCCAAGCATATTCACGTACATCAAAAGATGGCTGATATTTCCTTTTGCCATAACAAGTTATTTATAGCTCGAATAAATAGAGCTCGAAACGCTATTGCGATTAAGTTTGTTGGCTCTTGACGCACTTTAACAATTATAGGGTTAATTCATGCGAAAAGGTTAAGCAGAGAGAGAGAGAGAGAGGGAGAGAGAAGGCACATGCTGAGTGTGAGTTGACTTGCTGATGTGGGTTGTGTTTCCTTCTTTCTTTTTTTTTGTTCTTTCTCTCTTTTGGCAAACCAAACTAGAGCTAAAGCCAGAGCAAAGACTTGCTGCCCGGCTGGGAAATGGTTAGGGCTGGCATGGAGCCAATCAAGGCATTCAAAGAGAGCATATTTAAATAGCTTTTAACATGCACGAGCTGTCGAGCTCTAGAGCTGTACTCTCTGTACTCTGTTCTCTCTAACTCTGCCCAGACTCTGAGTCTGTCTCTGTCGTTGCTGCTGTAGTTGAGTGAAGGCCAAGCAAAGGCGACACAAAAATGCAACCAAAAAACGAGAATTCAACTCTTGGTGCCTGAGTAACATTTTTCAAAGTGCCTCGGCCCGGGTAGCAGTCGGAGCATGGGCAGCTCTTAAAGTCGTTTAGTAATGCAGTCAACGTGATGCATCTTTGCCTTTGATGCATTGGCATTTTGCAGTCAGAGTTGCGGCGCTGGTAGACAGGCAAGAACAAGCAGGCGCCCCCTAAAATTGCAGTCTAATGGCCGGCTACACGCTTATCACCTGCCCAAAAACCAAAAACAAAAAGCAGAACGCAAAAAAAGAAGAGTTGAATTTAGCAGGCAAAGTTCATTTCGAAGACTTTGGACGCACCGAGTCAAATGCCAATGAGCTAATGGCTTTCATAGATCTTTAGGCTGGCAATTCATTATTTCTAATCTCTGTCAATTTGTGAGCCGCATCAGAAAGAGCTGAGCAAGTTTTCAGGCAGCTTATCTAGCGTTGCAAATAGAACTTTTGCTGTGATTAGAAATTTGACTTTGACTTTATTTAGTTGCTATTTTAAATAGTGCTAAATGAATATACGAAATGAACTGGTGAAGTCTACAGGAATAAACAATTTTTGAAAATTTCAAATTACTTCTCTAAGCCTTCAAAGAAATGATCCAGCAGTTCGTCATTGACCTGGCCAAGCTTCCAGCGTTGTCGCTCATTCTGCTCATCGCATCGATTGGTCACAACCTTTCCGACACCATTCTCAACGAATGCCTCCGAGACAGTTCCTGCCGTGAAGGCCATGGACCAGCCATTGGTGCTTGCGATCATAATACCAGAATTGATTGCCACCTTGATTATGCAATCCCACATCCAGACTGTGGCATTCGGATGCGAGTCCTGCACATCCAAACAGGCATCGTCCATGCGTCGCAGCTCGCGATGGGACGTTAAGGGCCCAATTCTGATTCTCTTGCGGATGGCTGCGATTCTGTGCGCAGGCGTACACGCCAACGGGATGATTGGAGCCCAAATTCATGCAGTCCAGGCAATAGTCCTTAAACGGCTACACTCTCTACGGCGCCCGAGGCATAGGCAGGCGGCTCTATTGGCGGGAATTTGGCAAGAAAAATCGGGCGCCACCTCCTTCATGAACCAGTCAAACGATTTGCACTTCAAACGCTCAGCGCACTGCGCGCTGCCGCGTCAAATCGCCTGCATCGATATTATCGTAGGTCATAGGATCACGCTTATAGACATACTGCTTGTACTCATCCATCCAGACCTCAGCGACGCGTTTGTGATTCTAAAAAATTAATTTGTAATCAGCTAAGTGTTACATCGAATTCGCATTATACAATTTACCCTGGCCACAAAGTTGTAATTGAGTGGATTGGGGTCGTGGATCCATCTTGACACGAAGATGTGCGCAACCCGAGAGCAGGGCACATCGAGCAGCATGCCACCGCACATCCAGATCTTGAAGCTCAGCTCGTACTGTTCGCCACCCCAAATTTGCAGCTGATCATCGTAGCCACCCAAATCCCAAAAGAACTTTGAATTGATGGCGAACAGAACCACCCATCATGACTGGGCTACGATAAGGCAGAGATTTGTCCACACTATCCTCGGGCAGCACGGGCAGCTGCTTGTAGAAGAAACGCCAATCGAAAACCTGCCGCGTGAGCCCTCCTGATAGCCAACCATTATAGGCGAAATTATTATGATCAATAATATCGACAATGGGACACGTTGCAATCTTATTGTTGATGACGATTGGCTCTAAAAGCGGCGGCAGCTGTAAGTGAAGTGTTTTAAAGTGATTAAGATCTTGAATTAGAGCTCGAAGTTTCACTCTCTCAGTTACTTTTAGAGTTGTATTTAAGCTAAGGCTTGATCGTTATTTGCAATGCTCTTAAATGTGATTTTAATTATAGTAATAGAACTTATGTAAATTATAAAATCTGATTTGAGCTATGGCTCACACTCGCGCTTGCCTTCGGTTCTTAACGTTTTTCGATTGAGCGCCTCGTACTGAATTCCATTCGTGTGATGCTCTTTTCACGAATGTTGTTTAGAGAGCGATACGATTGACTCTCGCATGCTGAGGTTCAATAGGTGAGCAAGAGTCTAAGCAAACGATCTTTTGATGTGTTTAGCGAAGACAAGCCTCGTATGCACACCAATACATACACAAAAGACTTGCGAACGAATTCGTTAAACAACCGAAACTTTCTTGCTCTCTGAGTTTTTTTTTAATGTGAGACACTTTTTTGCCGACTTTTAGTAACGGACGACAGATAATTGCGAGCTCTGCTTTTAGGCATACTTCATAGCATGCAAACGGCTTTCTCTTTTTATCGAGCTGAAGTGTTCAATATAGTTCTATGTCATCTTCTTATGGACTTATGCTATATTAACTTCTGGGCAAAAGTCTTTCTCTGACTGCTTCTTTCACTATTTATCTATCTCCCTCTCTCTCTCTCTCTCTTGCTTTCTATCTCAATCAAATTTCATTAACTTGTTGCTCACTTCACTTTTGCACACTCTCAAGAAGAATTCCTCTCCTGACTTACCCAATTATAATTGACTTCAATGTGCGAGTCAAAGAACACCATCACCTCACCGGTGGCAACTTTAGCGCCCGCTAAACGTGCTCCAATTAGGCCACGTCGCTCGGGATTGTGCACCACGTCAACTAATTCGGGCCACTGTAGTGCGACATAGTCATCCAATTGTTTTTTAAGCGTCTCCCATTCACTGCCATCGTCCACGAGCACAATTTGCTTAAGCAGCTCGGGCGGCGTGCGATTGACGATGCTGTAAATGGAGCGCAGAAGCGTCTGAAAGTGTTCGTTGTAGAATATGAAGATGATGCTGACATTGGGTAGTTTGGCCAGATATTTGCGCGTTTTGCAACTGCCAAAATGAAGAGAGAGAGAGAGAGAGAGAGGGAGAGAGCAAATTTTAATAACCGTTGCAACTGCTGATTTGACTTTAGCTTACGCTTCCTTTCGCACATCGGGCACTGAGCGATTCACGGAGATTCTGTCGGAGAGATAGCCATTGAAGCCATTCCTGCGATACTCCTGCTGTTCTAGCTCCCGCTCCGAAGGATCCACACTGGCCGGCTGTCCATGTTCCCCCAAGCCGACACGTGCCTTGTCCGCTTCCATTGCCTTGTAATCGTGCCAATCCTTGCGCTCGCCCAACGGCGTTGGCAGCGTAAACATTTTCAATGTCTCTGGCTTGGGGTTCTCCGTTTGCGGTTCGTGCTCAGCATCGCGTATAGAATTGCGATCCTGAAAGGGTGGACGGGCTTGTCGACGTGTCGGCGGTACATTGGCGGCACGAAATTGTGGCGTTATCGGATCACCATTCGGATCCAGATTACTTTCGTCCTCCGCATCTGCTGGCTTCGCTTTGCCCAGACGCTTCTCCACAATCACTGTGGTCAGCAGCGAGATGAAGGCGACAATCATTATCAGGAAGATGAACTTGCGCATCAGCCGCTTCACCTGGCGCTTCTTTATGGCCATGGCCAATACGTTTTGCTGCTGTGAGTCTATGATACAGAATGGCTTCAGGCCCGAGCGGCCAGACACGTTGAGTCAACTGCAACTGCGTGGCATGGATGTCCATTAATCTAATTGCAACTTTTTGTATCTCATTTTTGTTTTTTTTTTTTGTTTTTTATTGTCTGATAAGGTGTTGGTAACTGAATTTCGCCTCGCTTGAACATCATTCTTCAATATCAATCAGCGAGCTATCTATTAGTTCTCTTGCTACGGCCCAACTAACTGTAAATCAGCTGCCAACTACTTTCGACTTCCACTCACCTGTTTCGAGTACGATACGAGCGTTGCTACGCTGACGCCATCTGGCGGAACTAATGCGAACTAATTCAAATCAATTCAACACGCTGATAACGCCAAATACACTGCAAGAAAAGATATAGTAATTACAGTTTTTACATTATACAAATTCTATTTTCGTATTCTTCGAACTGTAATCTTGATATATATAACAACTGTAGATGTTGCCGAGCCTCTCTCTCGCCTTGTTGAGCTGTTGCAGCCGGTTTTACGGTTAATAATAATTTATTTTATGCAATTTGTTGGCTCGATACGATCTCAATGTTTATACATTAATTCGCAGATGTTGCACACAGTTTACACTCGGGCGTTTTTAGCTCAATGACAGCTGTGTCTACACCACTGTACCAACAATTCTAAGCAAATACACGCACACACACACAGATACACTGCCACACACACGCACACACACGTATATGGTTTCGCATTTAAACGCATATTTATTGTACAACGCGGCGCATTCACAATAAATTCTCACAAAATTTCAACGCATTGTGGCAATAAAATGACATTTTTTCATATTTACACACATAAAGTCAATGCCAAAAACGCTGCCATGAAGCACCAGTTAGGAGATGGAGTAGAGTAGGCAGAGCAGAGTTTTTTTTTTTCCTTTGGTTTTTTTACATTTTTTTTTATGGCCTTTGCTTTCACATGATGTAAAATATTTTCCAGGCAGACAATTTATTTGTACATGAAGAGATATCCATGTACTGTGTATCTATATGCCTGATATGAAGACTGTTGTGTGATAATAGAGTAAAAGAAACCAAAAAGAGTTAACGAATAGCTAATGCTCAGAGCAGACTGCAAATAATACTGATAAGATAAAATATTAAATTACATTTAAAATCTGAAATATATCTTTTATTTTCCCAAGTTCAATGTGTTACAAATTTCATTAAAAATTCGATATGCCACATTTTAGGGTATTAAAAAAAGAAGAAGAAAAAACGCAACAAATACAACTGTGCCAGTTGGCCGCATTTGACAGCTGCGGCTGCTTGTTGTTGGGGTTTTCAGTTGAGCTTCTGCTTTTGGCTGGTTCAACTGCCAAAATGTTGTCGCGGCTAAAAGCGCAGCAAAGCAATAAAAGCCAAATATTGTAAAATTTTATAAACATTCTGGCGGCAGATAACAAATGTGAATACAGACATATATAAATGTAGCAGATACATTTTTATATATCTATATATTTTATATAGATTGTTTCAACATTATTAAAATATCAAATATATATATATACATTTATCTAATTGGCTAATAATTAAATTAAAATATTATGTGATATTTGATGATAGCGCAAAGAAATAATTAGTATAAATACAGCTGTGGCTGGCTAATTGGTAGATATTTGACAATGTAGCGCAATTTGTGTGTGTGTTTATCTTTTAACACAAACAATAATTGTTATCACAAACATCTGTTTACCTGTCGCGTTATCAACATTTTGCTTATCATATGCCACCTTTTGTTATCTTTATTGTGATTGCGATTGATTCATGCATTGCTTACCGTAAAAGTTATTAAATGCAATAATTGAGATAAATTATTAATCAATTTTGTTGTTGTTAGGATTTTAATTAAATTGCACGTTTTATTAGATCATTTTCGGCAGAGAAACAAATATAAATATTAATAAGAGCATGTGCTGTCAGTTCTTTTCAATTTTTGTCTCATATCCTCACTGTTTTCCTAGTCAACTCTGCATATAAAGCCCATTCTTTTATTTTGGAAAAAAAATCACAATATATAATTATATAAATATCATTTATCCTAATTGATCTACATCTCATTTTACATATTTAGTTAGAGATAAAATTTCAGCTAAATGTTCTCTAATCTTCTTTCATATTTTTAATGGTTTTTGGCTAAACACAAAGCAATAAAAACTCTCAAACACTTCTAATGCGCAGCTAAATAATAATAATATAATTAATATTTTTATGTATAAAATTTTTAAATAATATTAACATATTATGTTTTTTTTTTTTTAAATTGCAGTCAAATTAAGGCTTAGTAATAATTTTTTGTTATTAAAGCTTAACTTTTTGGTTTGTTTGCTAGCAGATTTTCGCGTAAAATATTTCGCTAGCCTTTGGTTGCAAGTGGGCGTGGCTTAAAATGTATTTCACAGGCATTTGCACATGCATTATGCATAAATAAAACGCAGGCTACGCTCGCCTCATATAAATTTACGCGTTTGTAATTACGTAGAAATTAAGCTGGCATCAACATTTGAATTGCTAAAAGCCCCAGACGAACAGCTAGCCAGAGCTAGCTCTCCATAGGTTTAGATATGTATTCATATATTGTAGATGTGTGTGTATATGTATGTGTGGAAGCAGCCACGCATGCTAAAAAGGGAACGAACATTTAATTAACAAATTTTACGCATTTATTTTCTATTTTCATGTGCGCCGACTACAACTACGACGATGATGCTGACCAAACCAAACCAAACGAAAAAAAAAAAAACCGTGACAACATAATTTGCCTGACCCCGTACGCATCGCTACCAAAAATATAATGGCGGCGACTTTGTTCCCATTACAACAACAACAACAACACAACAACGACGACGACGACTAATGCCAACCACATCCACAAACCACAATCGGCACAGTGAAAACGAAGGACATTGATGCCGTGGAGGGCAAATCTGTGTCGCTGCCCTGCCCCATAGCCGAGCCCCTGCATGATGTTTATATGGTCTTATGGTTTCGTGATAATGCGGGCATACCTCTATATAGGTGAGTACTATCCCTAACACACACACACACACACACACTCTCTCTCTCTCTCTCTCTCTTTCGCTTTGTTTATGTGTGTGCTAGCCTCATTTGGCTTATTGTCTGCCTCAGTGTGAGTATGTATGTGTGTGTGTGTGTTTATAAGCATTTAATTAAATGCAAACGAGCCTCGAGAGCAGCTGCCTTTTAAATCGTGTGGCCCCGCATCGCACAAAAGTATGTATGTAATTTTCTGTCCTATCCTGTAACTTATTTTGGCTATTGGGTATATGCTTTTGTAATATTTAATGAGAATTTCTATACTAAACTGCCCATTAAGTTCATAGTTAGCTTGACTGGGCATAAATTTGTCTTAGCTCTCAAAATCTGATAAACACTTTAAGAAATGTTTAGATTATATGCAACTTCTAGCAGGGTATTGCCCAGTCGTATATACGCATTTTGCGTAATTAAACTTAAGCTGTTTATTTTTTGCACCTGCTGCCTGGCAGCTGATAAGTGGCCTTTGGTCTCTGGATATGTGATTTAACTTTTGTGCGTATGCGTGTGCACGTGTGCATGTATGTGTGTGTGTGTGTGAGTATTGTTTTTGTCACAAAGCGCACAGTAAATTAACTTAATTATATTTACCTAATTTCCTAATTAACCTCAGACGTAAAGCCACCAGAATTATGTGGATAAATGATGTTGAATTTCTTTTATATGGATTTAGGCATTATCGTTAAGCTGTTGCTAAGCTTGTGGCTATTTCAAATTCTTGTTGCCATTTGCTAGTGTTCGTTGTCGTTGCCTGGGCAGCAACAATCAGCAAGTTCATAAAGTACTCTATATGAAAGTGCTTGCAAAGTGCATAGGTCGAGCTACCTGGCCCACTACCTGGAGCTGCTCTGCTAATTGCATTCACGACATTTTCGCGCCACGTTGCGCCTTTTGGCTGTCAAATGCAATATTTAAGTGCTATATCTAGCTCGAGGAATACCAAATTAAGTTCTGACTTGGTAACTAGCAGTGGCACAACTAGTTTAAATATTTGTTAAAAGTTTATGAAATGAACGGAGTTAACATCAAGTTTCTAAGTTTGTTATAAATTTGTTTGTATTTATATGTATTATAATTTGAAAATAATAAAATTGGTATTTAATATATGGTTTTAAGAATATTTATAAATTATTATTTATATGTTATCTCTTCATTTCACTGTAATTTCTTTTTCTATTTTTTTTTTTTTTTTTTTAATTGAAGAATCTATTATGATTTATATATGTATAGATTTATGTTTTCTATAAAAATTAGCTTTTCATCAACATAAACCCAGATTTGTTACCATATCCACAGTGCATTTATATTTCATACTCTCAGCTTTTGGCCATTTTCATTACACTCAATTTGCTCGGGTTCACGTAGCATATTATTTGGTCATAAACATTTGCAGCATAGGCCCCTAAGAGCAGTTATTAAGCTTAGGCTCCATAGAAGTCCCACAGCACGTTTCACTCTCTTTAGCCACATTTTCGTTTTTTTTTTTTTTTATATTATTTTTTTAGTTTTTAATTAAAATGGCAGCCAGCAAAATAGAAAAACAAAAAAAAAAAATGAAGAAAGTGAAGACAAATGCAACAAAATTGGGTTAACGTTGCTCTCGCCTTCACAGTAAAGCGTACACGCGCTGCCTCCATCTCTCTCTCTCTCTCTCTCTCTCTCTCTCTCTCTCTCTAAGTTTCTCTCTCTTTCTCTGGCTGTTGCTTTTGCTTGAACTGCGGCCCGCTTGGCACGCAGCAATTAAGTTGTTGCATTTTGCACTGTCGTCGTCGACGTCGACGCCGTCGTTGGCTGCCCGCATAAATTATTGCGTG
Organism: Drosophila antonietae; assembly: GCA_030914385.1. Lineage (NCBI taxonomy): Eukaryota > Metazoa > Arthropoda > Insecta > Diptera > Drosophilidae > Drosophila > Drosophila antonietae. The sequence goes on from JAUESO010000201.1 coordinate 78,085, forward strand.
TTGCATACAAAAGTGCGCTTAACGGCCCACTTGCCGCAGAGGCTCTCAAAAAGTGGCTGCTACAATAACAGTAGCAGCAGCAGCAGAAGCAACAGCAGAAGCAGCAGCAGTAACAACAACAACAACAACAACGAATGCAATTAACCCCCACAATGCTTGACCTTCCCTTTTTTGGTACTCATTGTCGTAGCAACTCAGCTAACAACTGTTGTCATAAATTTAAAAACAAAAACCATTATCTGATATGATTTAAAAGTGAAAATATAAAGGAATAGCAAATACATAATATAGAACATTTAATTGAAATTATATAATATATTTACTAAAAGTAGCGCTCTTGTAAATATGCTTTGATCACATTGCAAAATGAATCTGATGGTCGAACACTGCCGACCAGAGCTTTCTTAATTGTTTTGTATTGGACTTATAGCAAATTAAATTTTTAATTAAATTTAATTTAGAACCCTGAAAGAATTTACTAATCTGCATTTAAATGTAGCTAAAATTTCATGTAATTTAAAATTTATAAAAATAATTTTGAAAATACAGAAAAAATAATAAAAAACAAGTGAATAATTCAGTTAGTCTTTATATAAAATAAAAGCTAGAAATCAAATACTTTAATTGTAATTTAACAATTTATTTTTAAATAGTATTCTTAAGAGCATTCCTATGAAATCATTACATTTTATTCAATTTATCTCTGAGAGCAAATTATGAAAAATCAAATAATAATGAAAGCAATCAAAATACAATATGTAGTTGAAAAAATTCAAAAAAAGAATTTATCATAAATTGCAATAACTTCATTTATTTATGCTTTAAATTTAGTATTTCAATTTCAAACAAAACTAACTTGAATTGGATAAACCAATTAGAAATATTTATCTATATTTACACATAGATATATACTTATTTATCTTGTTTGTTTGCAAATGAGATTCTTGCAAATATTTATGGCTGCATAAAGTTCAATAGCGCAGAGCACAAATGTGAGGCAGGTTTATGGCCATTTGAATGCAACTGTAGAGCTCAGCATTTAGCCAGGTCTTAAGTGTTATGGCCTTCACTGTGCTGCTGCCGCTGCTGCTGCTGCTGCTGGTGGAGCTGTTTTTGCCTAGGTAAGACTTGGCGCATTTAATGCAGCAGCAAGAGGAAGAAAATTGAAAAAAAAAAATTGTTTATCTGCGGGCCCATAAATTCTATTTTGGCAGCTAGCCCGCCAGCATGAGCATCATCCGCTCTTATTCTCTCCCCCCTCTCGCTCTGTATCACTCTCTAATGAGCGGGTCAGAAATAAATGAGTCTAATTTTTGGCGCGCGCAATTCTCAAAATGAGAATAACAAAAAAATTCAATTATACTATATACACAGAAAAACAAGAGCTGACTCCCGAGCTGCTCATATATAGCCGACGATATATAAATGGGTGAATTCCAGAATTTAGATCAACCTGATTTCATTTTGTTTCAACTAAAATATTTACGCTCCAGCATGATAATAATAATAATTTTCTTTTCTCTCTCTCTCTCTCTCTCTCTCTCTCTCTCTCTCTCTCTCTGTCTCTCTCTTTTGCAGCTTCGATGTGCGCGATAATATGGCCATTGAGCAGCCCAGACATTGGTCAGCACCTGAGGTCTTTGGTTCACGTGCCAAATTTCATTTTGACTCGCAGCCAGCCACATTGGAAATTAAGGTAAGATTCGCCTTGGTTAACCAACAACGATTCACAGTTTTCATTTTCTTTTTTCTTGTTTTCATTTTTGTGTGAATGAAAATACGATTTCGTACTAAATGAATTCTTTAAATGTTCCATGGAGTAGAGGGGCTTTTGAGAAATACTTAAAATAACAAACTTGAATCGAAACATTTTGACTATTTAAAAGGCTGGAAGGCATTTTGGCTTGTAAAAAATTAAAAATTCAATTGAATTTTTGTGAGCAGAAATGGGTAGGAAGAAAATGTAAGTATGGAATGAGAATGGATGGAATGATGGACTAGAATATGCTCTAGAAATAGATTAAAACTCGGACAACAGCTGAAAAGATTCACAGTAGATATAGATATAGAGTATTGCTTAGTATTTCAAGTATTTAATGCATTTTATAATATTTAATTTACTGAAAGTTTTTACCCCTGCGAATTCAGTTAGTTTCGGTTTTCCAATTGGGAAAATCTGCAAATGGCAATTGGCATTGCGAATGCGTGTTAGGAATTAAGTCAGTGCGAATAACAGCAAGCGGATGTACCGAACATTTTGCAAATGGCCAAAATGGTGGAATGCGGAATGCCAAATAACGTTAGAAAGCTGCGAATGCGACTGTGACGGCGACGGCGACGGTGACTGAGACGCTGACTGCGACTGCGACTGAGGCAATGCGAAAACAAATTTAGATATCAAAAGTTGTTAAATTGCCTCGCGCACGCGAAATGTTTATTAATGTCTTGCATGTTTACAGATAACTTGATTTACCGTTATTGTCATGCAATGCACATAGACACACACACACACACACACACAAACACACTCATAGAGACACACTGTGTGTGTGTGTGTGTGTGGCAGCTACTTGAACTAACGCCTCGGCATGTCTTTGCGCCACAAACCGTTGACTCTTAAAGGCCAACTTGACTTGGGTTCAGGTTCCTGACTGTTGGAATCCTTGGACAATTCATGGCTTAAGACAACCTGCTGGGAAGGCTAACGAGCTGCATATTCACACACACACACACACACACACACGCACACTCAGCTAAGCAGTTGAAAATGAATGTGAAATGCACACGAAGAGGCAGCCTGAAGTATTCTCCCATAAATTTGCCATTCGCGGTTGCATCAGGCTTCATAATGCAAAGCGATATAACTGAAATTTATATATATGCATATGTATATGTATATGCACATCTTTATGCATTTATATATAACTCAAATAGTCCCATGAATTATGTGCGACAAATGGTTGGCATCTGGGTGAGGGAGTAGACTTTATAAATGAATTTTAATTGCCTTTCAATTGCCGGGAAATTAACCTAACGCCAGCACGACTATAAATTACAAACAAGTAGTTAGAGAAATTCGCCCGCTCAAGCGAATGCGATACGTTTGATTATATATCAATAAAGAGTATGAGCAGAGAGTGGAGTAATTATAATTATAAATTAGTATTGAATCGGAATTTTTAATTTCAATAATAATTTAATTCATTATCAGTATGCTATTTTAAAAAATCGAAATAAGTCAAAGCTAACTAGCTCACGGAACTACTCTTGTATTCATTAAGCGTTTAAAAAAACTAATGAGACACATATTATTTATTGAAATTACTCATTATTCATTGATAGACATTTAAGGTAGGCTGAATAGCATTTATGAACTAGCTCAAGGAATTTATTGAAGGCTCATTTAGAGATGTCTAAAGTATATGCTTCGTAAAGGAACTAGACAAAATGAACTAGTTGCCCTTATTTAATTAGCCTTAGCGCCAAAAGATTTAGAGGAGCCAGTCTTACAAAGGAATTTTAACTAATTACAAGTCAAGCGAACTAGCTCATTAATGAACAATTAAAAACAACACAGTGCATATTTTATAATCTGTTAAGCTCTACTAATCATTAGGCAACGATACATTCAAAGAACTAGCTTAATGTTCAATGCAAACTATTGTAATTACCTGATAGGTTGTTAACACTGATAGCACTGAACTAAAATTGAACTGTTCTACGGAATTAGTTCATTTGTTTAAAGCACACATGCTCAATTGAAACCATTCATTGACTGAGCTGCTCAGCCATAATTAACTGAGAGAACTAGTTGGGCACAACCAGAGCGCCTAGACCGGACGCAGGCTTACGATATATATCTCAAGTGCCAGGGCACAGACCACAGCGAGAGAGAGTAGTCGTGCGACTTGGGTGACACGGAATAATTGAAAATTACATGTCTGCAAGCAGAAACAATCGTGTTATGTGGACAGGTGGTCGAGTGGCCAGGTATGCAGGTGTGCGGACGTGTAGGCGTAAGAGTGTGTGTATGCTAATCAACTGTTTCCTTTCACAAACTCACACATATATACATACATATGTACATACAGGCATGTATTATAATTTAACGTATGAAATTTTGCAGGATATCAAAAGACATGATCAAGGCATTTACCGTTGTCGTGTCGATTTTCGCACAGCTCAAACACAGAGCTTCCGTTTCAATTTGTCCGTAATAAGTGAGTATCCAAAATGCAGACACACACACACACACACATACACGTACACAGACACATACATATACACGTTCTATACCTACATATCTACCTATCAATTGTTGCTGTTGTTTTTAGTACTTCCGGAGCAGCCCATCATACTGGACCGTTGGGGTCGTCAACAGAATGGCACACAATTGGGTCCCAAGCAGGAGGGCGATGATATTGTTATCACTTGTCGTGTGGTGGGCGGTAAGTAAGCCCAACTATCCTTGCTTAACCCCATTGCCAATGGACACGCCCCCCATTTCTTTATACAGTTTGTGTTTTTCTTTTTTCATTTTTTTTTTTTTTTGTTGCCCTACACATGACTATATCCGCTCGACCGGCTAGACAATTTCCTGTTAATTTCCTTAAAAGCTTTGGCAAAAAAAAAAAGGAGAGCAGAAATTGGGAAAAAAAAAACCTCAAGCCGCACTTTGACCGAAAATGAAAATATCACAAAGTTTGCGTTTGCTTTGCTTTTCGTTGTCTTTGCGTTATATTTTGTTCTTGTTGCGTTTTCTTTATTTTAGCCCTGCCAAAACTTGACTTTTTAATTTGCGCTCCCTCTACGCGCCCCTCCCATCTCTCTCTCTCTCTGTCTCTCTCTGTCTCTATATGTCCATCTACAATTGTATTTTTTTTTTGTCTGTTCGTCTCTTTCGACTGGATTTGATAGGTCGACCGCAACCGCAGGTCCGCTGGCTCGTAAATGGACTACTTGTCGACAATCAAAACGAGCACAATTCCGGCGATGTTATCGAGAATCGACTGTTGTGGCCATCGGTGCAGCGCAACGATTTGAATTCCGTATTCACATGTCAGGCATTGAATACGCAATTAGATAAGCCCAAAGAAAAGAGCTTCATACTGGATATGCATTGTAAGTGGGATAAATTCCAATACTCTTAGCTCCGACTAGATAGAACTCTCTCTATATATGTAGATATAAGCAGCTGACCCAAATAGGAAAAGTTTGACTAATTTAGGTGAATAGTAAACTAGTGAAATCTATTGACATATTTATATCAGTGATGATTAAATTTGAAATGATTTTTATAAAGGTAGTTGAGCTAAACAGACAAGATTCATTTGAATCTTAACATGGAAATACCGATTCAATTAGTTGAATAAAAATATTATTGTACAAGAGGCAAATTCTCAATTATTTCCAGCACATTGAATTCAGTCAACAACTGTTGTATAAACATAAACAAATCTAATGCAATATATTTCATGATTTCACGATTGTAGCGCAACATAAACAAAGAACAAAAGTTGAATATTGCCCATATACATGTATGTAGCGTCCTCCAAGTAGCCATTAAATAATTACCACGTTTACAATGAAATGAATGAATGAAGGGGCGTTAGACCTAACATTAACCTCGCTCTATTTTCTGCTGCACTCGTGCTGTCCATTAGGTATGCAGAGGTAAGAGCAGACATGTGTGTGTATGTGTGTGTGTGTGTGTAGTCAGCACTTGAGTTGAGACGGCTCTTAGATGCTATCGTACGTCGAGCAGATACAAATTGTTAAAGCTTCGCATTATTTATATAAACTTGACATGCTACAGATAGGCGGAATAGGTTCAAGCTGTGTAGATTTGTAATTAACTAAAGAGATGCAGAGGATGTTTAAGAAATCATAACATTTATTATTAATTTACTTATAATAATTTTATTCACAGATCTCTCTGTTAAAGATATTTTATATACTTTGCTATCTGCAGCAATTTATCAAAGTTTATTGAATTTCCATTATATAAATTGTAAACTTTTTTGTTCACAGTGAAACCATTAACTGTAAAAATTCTGGATCCGCCCAGTTCAATGATTGCCGATCGACGCTATGAAGTCACCTGTGAATCATCCGGTTCACGTCCGAATGCCATCATCACCTGGTACAAGGGAAAACGTCAATTGCGACGCACAAAGGTGAGTTAAGGATTGGGTCGGTGGTTGGCGGGTGGGCGTGGGCGTAGGCTCGATTCGCACCTGACCGCAATTGGTGTACCCGGGCCAACACTTGTGGTGGGTACTATAAAGGGGCTGTTGACTGACTCACGATAAGTTATTGTATTTGCATAGGCAGGCCACAGACACCGACACACACACACACACACACACGCACACACACACGCACACATAGACACTGCAGCTCGTAACTCTTTGGGAATAGAGAGGGCGCAACACCCACTTGTTGTCCCTGGGCGTGGCACACACTCGCCGCACTCCGCACTCACCGTTAGAATAAACACAGATAATGTGATATAAACTCTACAATACACAACGTACAGCAACGCCTTCCCGTCGCCCACTGCCACGCCCTCCGCGCACCCGCATCGGCTATCCCATGGTTTTTCATTTTATTTGCTACGCTTTTCCTTTTGCCATTTTCATTGCTGTTGTTTTTGCTGTTGCTGTAGTTTTTGTGTTTTTCTTTTGTCTTTTTTTTTTTTTTTTGTTTCAACTTTGGACAAATTTATGGGAGTTTTAGCGCAATTTTGTTGCAATTCATTTTTGTGCCGCTCCGCTGTTGACTTGCCGCACCACCCCAGCCACCCCGCTTTGTCCCGGAACCCCAAAAACAGTTGTTGTTTATGTCCATGTCTGTCCGCCTTATATGCATACTCGTTTATGCATACCAGCGCTGATTGCTTTGCCGTTTGCAGCTACACTCCTTTAAAGGCCGGAAATGTTTTTCACTAGTTTTTCACGTGGCATAAAGTTGCCGTAATGCGGCAAAAGGCCGCCCTCTAGTCTACGGCAGCCAGCCAGACAGACAGACAGACGGACGGACGGACGGACACACACATATACACACTGAGTTCGAGTTAGAGAAGTCCAATGTACTGGCCTTTAGACATGCTTTTGCTACATGCCTTTTGGTGCCTTAGTTTCCACTCTAATGTGTGGACGTTGTGGGTGGCTTTGATGTATGTTAGTTTCTCTCTCTCTCCCTTCGCTCACTGCCTTTTTGTGTGTGTGCCAGACATGGGAATATGGCTAACATAAAACAAAAGTCTAGCAACTTCATATGAAGCACGACATTAATCAACGTTTTTGAGGCCAACGACTTGGCCGACAATCGAGTCCCTCGTTACGAATCGCAGCTAATTAGATAGTTCCAGTCTGACTCTGACACCGACTTTGAGTTGGCTCAAAACATGTTATTTGCATTGCTACAAAATATTTTTCAAATAACTAAAGTTTTCAACTAGGTTAAACTATTTTTCATATATAAATAGGACGTTGCATTTCAGCTAATTAAAAAACAAAAAAACTACGTATAATTAATCTAGACAACTCCCATTCAAATGTTAATTGCATATTCGTATATTATTTTGTTGTATATTTGAAATATTTACAATTTGGAACTTTGTTTTGGGAACTTTGGCAGTGAGTGCTTAAAACATTTTTATGATGCCCATTTATTTCGCTAACTGTTCAGCTATTAACACCTTTCGAAGAAGCGACTGCACAAAAACGTGGCACTCCAGCCCAACAGATCCCATACTTACTTTTGCATGTAGTTGTATGTGCATATTTCACGCCTTTAGCAGCCGTTTAGCAAGTTTTGGCGCTTGGCCGCCAGGGGGCGACACCCACACACGTGCGCTTAAAAATGAACAATTTTATGACCTGTTCAACTAACAGCAAGAATAACGACTACAACGGCACAACTAATTATGTGTTGTTGTTGTTGGTGGTGCTTGGCGCTATAAAATTTATAATACCCACACAAGGCACATAAAACCCAAAGTATACAGCAATAAATTTTAAATTGCAAACATAAAATATTTCGACAAATTTGCAAAAAAAAAAAACACACACACACACAGAGAAAGAAAACAATGAACAGAACGCCTTAGGACACTTTTTTTTTTTTGGTGTAAAGGGGATCCCAGACTCGCGCACTCTCTCTTTCTCCCTCTCCCTCTCCCTCTCTCTCTCTCTCTGTTTAGCTGTAAGGCCGAAACTTAATTAATGCAGAAACACATTTTGCAGGACGACATATCAAAGAACTCGACACGCTCCGAGCTGAGCTTTGTGCCCACCACAGACGACGATGGCAAATCGATAACATGCCGTGCGGAAAATCCAAATGTGAACGGCCTCTATTTGGAGACCATGTGGAAATTGAATGTCGTTTGTAAGTATTACAAATTGTGTTTAAGTCTCAAATATATATACATATATACGGTGTGTATGCTAAAAATAACAAAAAAAGTAAGTATAAGCATTTGCCGACAGCTAGCAGAAAGGTAGACAGCCAGCTAAAATTTATTACGTCGTCGTCGCCGTCGTCGCCGTCGCCGCCGTCGCCGTTGAAAGCCTTTAAAATGCAAATAAATCAAAGACAAATGACAAATTGTGAATAATTTGCTATGGGCCAGAAGGCAGCCGCCATGCTACCACCCAAAAAAAACATCCCCAGCTCCACACCTTTTCACATTCAAACCGCTGGCTCAGAGCGTTTCGGCGTCCCCAAATGAAATATATGGGCTAGCAAAATGTATGGCAGGCGCTTAAATTAAATGAAGGACTTTACGTACTCATTCCCAATACTATGCCTATGCCACTCCAAACACAAAATGGAAGGAATCATATCAAAGTAAATGTTTTGCTTTAGCTAAGATGTTTTCCTAGTTATAACCAGGCGCTGCTGTTAATGGCAGCTATAGGAATTTTGTTTTGAAGTATAGCCAACATTGGTTGGCTAAGTTCCATGGGGTTAGGGTAGGTCAGGCTGGGTAAGGAAAGGGTGGATTGCATTTAGTTAACTTAGGTCAGCTTAGGTTAGGTTAGGCTAGGCCAGCAGCTTATTGATTTCGTTAGCCAAAGTTTGGACAGGTAAAGTGAGGCAAGAATATGTTGACGCACATTAGATTGACAGTTGAGATATGCTTACGTAATATATGTTTCTATACCGTATGGAATAGATTATGTACAGATAGGTAAGGCTCACATTAACTAAGTATAGAGTCCAGCACTTGCTGAAGGACAAGCTTAACTTTTTGAAGAGATATGAAGGAAAAAATGTCAGAGTAAATATAGATAAAGGAGCGTATGCATGATTTACATATATGTAAAGCAGGATTTTACATACTCAGACCCATTACATGCAGAGAACAGCATAAGAAGAGAATACCAAATATTTATATAAATATATATATATTTATTCAATAATAAACACAGTTAAAAGTTGCATTCATTAAAAATGTTGTATATATCTATCCCTTTGCTGCTTGATCATTTATTCAATATCCTGCCAGAGATATAAGTTATTAATGTGCTTTGCTACAGAAATCAAAGCAAAATCTATAAAGATTGTAGTTAAAGATTAACCAACTGCCAAACATTTTGTTGGCCCCAAATTGTGCAGTCAATGGGTCAATAGACGCCAAAGTAAGCACTGCGGACATCGTAAAGTGCCAAAGCCAGAGTTGTGTTTGAGTTTACGTTACGTATACGTCGCGTTGTATTTTATTATTTCGACTGTGTGTACATTGTGTACACACACACACACATATACTTACTCATGTGTGTGTGTTTGTGTGCGGCACATCACGTAATGTTATTTCTTTGCTTTTCCCTTCCTCAAATATTAAATTTTTACTGCAATCTGCTGACGTCAAAAAAAAAAAAAAAAACCAAGTAAAGAAAAGAAAAGAACAAAATACACAGGAAGAAAAACATGTTGCTGTTTAGGCCTGATGTTAAACCAAACATACATATGTATTATATATATATTTTATATATAAATGTATACATATAAGGTGTTATTATTATATTTTTTATGCGCCACACATACTTCTTGGCTTCATATTTTATATTTTAGAAAATTATTTTTTATTATTTGTTTGTTTTTTTGTTATTTTGTTGTT